>CACSLK010011299.1:3804209-3816263 GCA_902706635.1 Striga hermonthica | reverse complement strand
TTTAAGTGTGGCTTTTGAGGTGTTATTGGGGCACTTGTACAAAAACTATATAGCTTTAGCCCTTTTTGAGATGTCACGTAGATTTGTATGAATTCAAGAGATTTTGTAATGTAGATGAGGTAACAAAGTCCAATTGAATGTGGCGCCAATTACTACTATGTAAATCCCAAGACGAGAGTGTGGAAATTGTGAAAAATATATTTTGTTTTTATTTTCAATCAATCATAGTATTTTATACTCCTTTCTATTTTTATTATTTGTCGTTTTGAGAAGCAATACGTTAATTAAACACTAAATATGAACAAAATAGACAAAACGATATTCATTTGATCAATGATCAATTAAGTTAGAATGATAAATAATAAAAATAAGAGGAAGTAGTATTTTTTATTAATTGTGAATTTCATAGGAATTTCCGAGATACAAAAATAAAAAATAAAAACCTTTTTAAAATGTTCTTTTTTTTCAAAATTACAACCGGCCATGACAAAAATCATCTGATCTGGCGGAGCGTTACTGGTAACTGCTAATATATATGTTAGTGGGCATTTTTGTCATTTTATAGCTGTGAGACATTTCTTATTTTTCATTTTTTATTCAAATCCTAATAAATCCCATTATCCCGTAGCTTGGGGGAGACGAACACGTCATTAACCCCACCCGTTTAGGCGGCGTTTAGACTGTTCATAGTACAATTGTTCAAAGTGTCTATCTTGACCTTATAAAGTGTTCGGTTTTTTTTTTTTTTTTGCAAATCAGTACATCTGGTACAATTCAAGAGAGATTAGTGCTCCGAACATAACCAAATAAAGGAGATAAAAAAACCGGGAGACAATCCTTCCAAAAAGAAGGTCCGTTCAATGACATTGCCCTACTAGCTAGACAATGGGCAATCGAATTCATTATTTCTACTAATATAGCAACACGACCCACATCCTAAAAGAAACAAAAGAGATAATATGTCAGTAAAAATATGATACAAAGGGTCGGTTGTCGACATATCTAATAAACCACAAACAACCGCAAGGGCGTCTATCTTGGCATATTGAATCGAAAATCCCGCATCAAGAGCAAAACGGAGACCGAATCTAAGGGCCAGGGCTTCGGCTGTAAGAGATGAAAAGGAGCCCGATATATTAGTAATAAAAGCAGCCCAACACACTCCGTCCGAGTCGCCTATCCATCCTCCTAGCCCGATCCTCAAGTCATGGATTGCTGCGTCGCAGAATAAGTGAGGCTGTTATTGCATTTTCCTGGGCCAGACCACCTGTCGATTGATGGCTGGTGCAAAGAACGGTCTGTCATGATTCGCCCCGATTGAGCTTTGTCTGCTTCTTCTGGCCATGCATTCGCAATTGTCCATACTTGCTCAACCGTTCTATCTTTCAATCCGTGATTAATGCGATTTCATTCATGCCAAATAAGCCACAAAAATGAGCAAATAATGGAAATTCATCCCCACGATTACTGCCCATAATCTCGCAGAAAATAAACGCAAAATTGATTGGATATAAACCTAGTAAAAAATCAATTAAAATTTAAATTTAACTTAATTTTAATCAAATTTATTATAATCATTATTATCACTATAATTAAATAATATCAACAAACGGTTTTTACACATCACATCAACTTTAATTCACAATTCATTCATTCACATAGTTTTAACTAACAATCACTTCCAATCATTTTTCTTATATTTTAATCAAATCAACTTTTATTATTTTATTTTAAATATTATTTCAATTTTAAATTTAAATTCACACTAACAACTAACCATACCACATTTTTCAGAATTAATTATAATTAAAAAAACCAATCAAAAACTAATATCCAATCACAACCTATCAAACCTACACAAACTATTTGGGATTTCATTCAAAATCGAGCCGAATAACTCAACTTTTATAATAAATGCGCCGGCTAAGCTCAACTTGTAAAATAAACTAGACAAAGTATTGGCTCGAGCTCGAGTCAGTTCGTTCATTATATTTAAAATTTTAAAATTCATAAAAAGAAAATGAGTGTTTTATACAAGCTTGGCTATAGACTCATCTAACAAACGACCTCAATTAACTATTTGAGTTCAACTTGAGATTAAACTTTCACGAGTCGAATCGAATGTGTTTGTGAACCAATGCATTTCTATTTACCCTATTTTATTCCATACCATTATTTTTTAGGTTAATTAATCCACCAAAATGAATTAATAATAATAATAAATAGAGTGAAGTTGGTAAGTTCCAGAACTGCTAACGGCGTCAAAATATCTGTTAATTTTGTTTATTAAAGTAGTACATGTGGGCCCACTCTCCAACTTCTTCATATACGTGCTTTCACTTTCCCTTTCATCACCACTCCTCCGTACAAAAAATCCTCTGCAAATTCACAGCGAGAGAGAGAGAGCAAGAAAACCCCCAAATCGCAACATTTGCAGACAAAATCTTCAAACGTACGAGCTCCGATCATGGAAAATGATCACATTGAAATGTATTCTGGTTAGCATTGCTTGTGCCATCCTCTGGTAAGTATTCAAGATTTTTTTTTTTTTTTTCTTACTTTTATATGATCTCGAAATTCGCTATAATGCTTGATGTAAGAACCTTTACCTCCGGCGGATACTGATTATTTATTATATATATAAGTTTTCGATCATGCTGTATGATGTATCTTGAGGAACAAGGTTCGATGAATAGAACTGTGTTCAGAGATTTGAAGCATCAAATGAAATTTGTTGTGGCGTATGATCGGGTTCTGTGTTTTTTGGGAATTCATGTCTACATTTTGTTTTTAATTTGATTTTTGAATGGGTAATGTGCTTGTAACAAAATCTAGGGATTTGATATAGTGATGATGGTTTTTTATTTTTATTCTTCATTCTATTTTTTAGCCATTTAAGAATATCTGTAATCAGTTTCTTTGATCTGTTTTGTTCACTGGTCAGCTGAAGGTTTTTTTTTTTTTCATGATATTCGTACATTATTGTTAGTGTTGACACCTTTATGAAATACTTGGTGTGCAGAGAGAAGAGCTTTAAACTTCGAAGCTGCAATGTCTGTTGCCAGTGTAGCTCTTAGTCCTGTTTATGACGACTACTGGAACTTCCCGGGCCGTGTTTCGGGTCAACACGGCCCATGGTCAAATGATTCGATTTTAATCTACTTAACAGTAGGTGGCTCAGTGATTCCCATGCGAGTCCTCGAGTCTGACTCCATTTCTTCAGTTAAACTCCGTATCCAGAAGTGCAAAGGCTTTTTTGCCAAAAAGCAAAAACTCGTTTTTGAAGGTAAAGAATTGGCTAGAAACAGTTCTCGTGTTCGGGACTATGGCGTGGCTGATGGTAAAGTATTGCATCTCGTCCTGAGATTTTCTGATCTGCAATCAATCACCGTCCGAACAGTTTGCGGCAAGGAATTCGAGTTTCAAGTCCAGAGAAAAAGTAATGTCGGGCACGTGAAACGACAGATTGCTGAGAAGGGTGATGACTTTTTCAACCTTAAAGATCAAGAACTGTTCTGTGATGGTGAGGAGCTTGATGATCAGAGGATCATAGACGATTTGTGCAGGAGCAACGATGCAGTTATTCATTTCCTCGTTCGTAAATCGGCAAAACTCCGAGCCGTGCCCATCGAGAAAGATTTTGAGGTGTCGATAATTGCATTAGATGCAGAAAACGAGGCAGACATTAAAACTTGGGCTGGGAAAGGCCCAATTATTGCTGTTCCTCGGCGAAAGGATTTTCTGCTCGAGCCGCTGAACATCAACCCGAAGGTCATTATGTCTCCGGTGCTTAAGAAACTAATCGACGACACTTCTCGCGGGCTGGAAATGGGCTACCGGCCCGTTAGGTCGTCCGAGGGCTCTGGAGGTGCTTATTTCATGCAAGACTCGTCCGGTCAGAACTATGTTTCGGTTTTCAAGCCGATTGACGAGGAGCCAATGGCTGTAAATAATCCACGTGGACTGCCTTTGTCCACCGATGGTGAGGGATTGAAGAGAGGAACACGTGTTGGGGAAGGGGCAATACGGGAAGTTGCTGCTTATATTCTTGATTACTCGTTTGGGGACGAGAGATGTTTTTCAGGGGTCCCACCCACGGTAATTGTGAAATGCCAGCATGAAGGATTTTACTACTCGGAAGGTTTTAACGGTGGCAGGTCGGGTAAGTTTGGTTCGCTTCAGATGTTTGTGAAGAACTGCGGTAGCTGTGAGGATGTGGGCCCACGTGATTTCCCTGTGTCTGAGGTGCACAAGATATGTGTGCTGGATATAAGGTTGGCAAATGCGGATAGGCATGCGGGGAATATTCTGATTTGTAAGGATGGCGAGGATGGTCGGATGAATCTTATCCCTATTGATCATGGTTACTGCCTGCCTGAGAATGTAAGTATATTTATCTCGTTTTTTGGAGTATCTTTAGTTTTATTTTCTGTTTGAGTGGTACTTGATGGTATGTTTCCGTAAGGTGTATAAGCATGTTTTTAACTAGAACTCGAAAACGATAGTTCTTTGATCACTTCTTAGATTTGGTGCCGATTAGATTTTTTTTACGCTAATTATTTCCCTGGTAGTGCTTTGGTTGGTCCATTGGTAATGGGGGGAATTAGATGTTAAATACTTCCTGCACAATCGCTTCTTTTTATGGTTAGCCATTACCATTAATCATGTATGATACTGTGTTATCATTATTCATGTAAAAGGTAGTTTTTCGGATAGAACATCTTATCCATTTTTACCTGAAAAATCCTAGGTGCCAGGTGTTAATTGACCTTTTCGTTATTGAGCTGCATTGTTGTGCACATTATCAAGTGAGCTTCTTTAAGCTCACTTGCTGTGTACTTGTAATTCAGAAAAATTACTGGATCCGTTTTGTATATAATAAGCCAAAACCACTCGGTAGTTCGTTTATGTTCCCCTATTTTCGTTTATTGACCGCAAAACCGGCGAGACATCACCACATGGCTCGACCATATGTTGTATGAGATTTTTTTTTCTTCTTCATCTTTTTCATCACACCATTCTCAATCCTGCAGTTTGAAGACTGCACGTTCGAGTGGCTCTACTGGCCACAGTCCCGGAAGCCTTTCTCCCCAGACGAGGTCTCCTACATAAACTCCCTAGATGCTGAAAAAGACATCCAACTCCTCAAGTTCCACGGATGGAACATTCCGGAAGAATGCGAGCGCGTTCTACGGATTTCCACCATGCTTCTGAAGAAAGGTGCGAGTAGAGGGCTCACACCCTACGAAATCGGGAGCATCATGTGCCGGGAGACCGTGAAGAAAGAATCCATAATTGAGAAAATTGTTAAAGAGGCAGAGGAATCTGTTTTACCTGGTACAGGTGAATCAGCTTTTCTCGAGTCTATTTCAACCGTCATGGATCGTTACCTAAACTGCCTTTCGGGTTAAGTAGTACTAAAAAACCCAGAAAAAAAATAACAAAAAAAAAAGAAATACAGAAGTTTCGACGTGATATATAAAATACGTGTGAAATATGCTATGGACTCGTGTCAAGACATGTGGTTTGCCGTTTGCGATATGTGTTCAGTGTGTGTGTGGCTGAGTATATAGGTGAAATTAGTAATGCTTTTATGCTTTGGCTATGTGTATTTGGTTTGGAACTGTTCTGTCTGATGATGCTTGGGTTTTTTTTATTGTGGCCTTCAGACATGAAATTGCAGCAGTATTATCTATTATGTCTGCAAATAATTTGCTTCCTGGAAAATTGGCTGGGAATGTATGTGTTTTAACATATCCGCTTGTGCTAAACATGAGATTTGATCTGGATGAGATGTGGAAAATGGACAATGAAAAAGCAAAATTAAATGAGATTTCAATCAAATGTATGAATGTTAAAACATATGGCGATGGATTTTGCTGTTCGTATTGTGTTCGTGTTTTAGTGTTCGTGTTTTACTACTTTCGTGTTATTTAAATTATTTTATGACATTAAATCCAGATATAACTAAATTTTGTATCTTTTGCTTGTTGCGTCGTGTTTTGTATCTCGTTGTGTCGTGTTCATCGGGTTATTTGTCTCTGTTTTTTGAATCGTGTCATGTTCGTATTTCTTGTTATATTAGTAATTGTCACCTCTGATAAAAATGCCATTTTATATTTTATTTAATTTAATTTTTTTTTCCCTTGAGTATGGACCACATTACCTTCTCCCATTTTTTTCTCCAAACCTAATTGCCATCTTAATATACCATATTGACTTGTTCAAATGGCTTGCCACCTTTATACTAATCATTGTATACTAAAGGCTGGTTCAATTATGGCATCACTGTGGACCCTCCTGATGGGTTAGGGCCATGACTCGATCATCATGGGGTGTCCTACCCCGACGTGTTCTAGTCTAGTCTATTTCTTCTAGGCCGCTGGCCTCTTTTTTTGCACCAAAAAAAAAATAAAAATAAAATTATGGCATCAATTATTATTGTGTGTGGGGAGATCTGAATTTGGATGAAGATCAAAGGATTGAATACACAACCACTTTATGTCTGATAGCCGATGATGTTGCACTTTATGTCTGATAGCCGATGAAGATCAAAGGATTGAATACACAACCACTTCAATAACAGCTCAATTATGTCTGAATTCCCAAATTCATTTACATATTATTATGTGATCTTTTTTTAAATCACCACATTTATGATAGCCTACAACAAAAACTGAGAAGGTGTTAATAGGCCAGGGCCATCAAAAGTTTCACATGGTTAGTCTCATGATTCATAGCATGATGAATGTATCTTGTGGGTCACATAATTAGTTAGGTCTCTCAAGCATTTATTATTATCACAACCAAATAAGAAATTCGGATCTATTTATGTATTTATTTAATTTTTCCACCGACAGATTTCTAATTGACCTCAGAAGTCAATAAGTCAACAGTATATCGTACACGTACATTGCACTTTCCACTGTTCCACCCGACTTGTTGCTATATCACTTTTTTATTGATAATCTAATAATTAATCACTTGAGTCACACTACATGACTATTAAATTTTTACATTATATGTAAAAATAAATCAAACAAATAACATAAAAGGTATATTAACCATGACTATATATAATATATACCTTATAATGAAATTACTTTAGACACATTTTTTCAACCATAAAACAAGTCAATTCGCTATCCCCAACCCGCCTTGGTATGCAACCCCGGTTGAGGGGAGCCACGACGAGCCCGATAGAAACTGGCCCACCGTGAACTTATTGGCCTCCGCCGCGGCCGTGATCACGTGATAGCCCGTCCAGTTCACGCGTTGCCCGATTGCCCCTCCCGGACCATAATTCTTGTACTCCCCATAGTACAATGTGTCGAGCGCGAACGTCTGATTCCACTCGAGCCACCCTCTCGGATGAATATGGTCACCCATGTTCGTCATCATGTAGACTGTACGGGAGTACAACTTCCACGGTCGGCCCAAGTAGGTCGGGTAGGCGCTCTTGTTGGCCCTGAGGTCGGGCTCGGCTACAAGGGAGCAGTTGTGGATCGAGATGCCCGTGTTCTGATTCGGGTCTTTGCGGTTCTGGGCCGTGATGGTGTTCTTCTGAAGTGGCAGTGGCTTTCGGGCGTGGATGTTGCAGCTCTGGAAAACGACGGCTGCATTGCCGAATATGAAGTCAACTGTGCCGTAAATGTCGCACTCACGGTAGAACTGTCTCTGGGAGTGGACGTACAGTGTGTCCTGATAGCCGATGATGTTGCACTGGTAGACCACGGCATGGTCAGAACCGACCCGCAGAGCTACTGCCTGGTGATTTCGTGCCCCGGCCCAATTCTCGAACGTGATGCCCTTCAAGATGAGACCGTTGCCGGTCGCAGCTGTAACACGAGTCATGTGTGAGTCATATAGTACGGTCAAATGATTTGCCCATACCAAATACGAACTAAGCTACTTCAACATGAAATGTTGACCATGACAAAATCTGATGTGTCAAGTGAGGTGTTGTGTAAAGTAATATGATTATTGTGACACGTGTTATTATGTCAAATTTTATATATATATATAGCATCTCTTATATCGTTGACTCATCACCAAATATCAACTAAAAGATACCAAGGGTGGGTATACAATCAACAAATATATTGAAAATGTAATGTGGGTCCTTTGTAATTGGACTAAAACTTGTGGATAATTTTATGCAAACACCTCAAGAAAACATGAAAAACTAGTTGCAACTTGCCCCATTTGTAGTTTGTTGGTTAGGGCTTTTTCTTACACTATGTCATAACCCATGGCCCACCAATACTGTCTGATAGACACTGCCACTAATTAAAATTGATGGGCAAAAGTGACTATTGGGGTATATATATATATATATTCAGAAATAATAAACTTAGTGCAGTGAAAGATTGAGAAGAAACAAAATACTTGGAACCTTTTTCAGTTTGTGTGTGTGCAAAGGGATGAAGACAACTGAACTTCAATTACAGTACAAAATTGCACAATGGCTATATATATATAATCCACTATATAACTTGGGAAAATTATTTAAGGCAATTCACTAAAATAATCAATCAAAACCTAAATAATAATACTCCCTCCTATTTTTTATAAATCTCATTCTAGTTTTATGAACTATTTGCTAAATAAATATCGTTTTAGCTCTATAATTCGGGATTAGGTTTATCGTTGGATGAACTGCATTGCTGATATTGACCCCAAAAAAAAGACGATCATTGTCGGTATAATGGTAGATGCGCGGGACCACGTTACTATTATTTCTTTTTCTGTTCTTTTGTACATATTTTTCCATTATTACCCTCATTTAACTAATAAATACATTACGTCTTTTCATATTCACTCTTCACTTTTTCTCAAAACATTCATCTTTATCTTCATTAAATAAGGTTATTATTGAGAAAAAAAAATATTCTTAATTAGTGTTCAACTTCTCAAAACGACAAATATTAAAAATAGGAGGTAGTACTAGTTTGACTTTACCGAGATTCGTTAGGCTCCTATCCTATTTATTAGAAAATCATTTCATTAATTTGTCGTTAGTTGTCCAAACAAGACCAACAAAGCCACACCCAACTCTCTATACACTGCACTCACATATCTATGAACTTTTCAATGTATATTAAGGGAATTTATTGATTCATGTAAAATAACTTCAAATTACAATGCAATCACTAATAAATAGAGTTGAATTTTCAAATATATATATATATATATATTATATTCATTATTCTTCACATTTTATAATAATATGAAAATTGACTTTTTAGTTATAATATAAAGCCACGTGCACGTTGAGACCAACATCTACATGCAAAAGCCAAAATTGCCTGTTGTTTTTTACTTTTCAGCAAACGAATCATAAAATATATTTTTTTAAAAAAATAAATATAAAGATCATAAATAATTTTGTTTTTTTTTTAAAAAAAAAAAAATTGGGTGAAAAGGTTAGGTTAGGAAAAGCAATATGGAAAAGGGCAAATAAAGTGCAGAAAAGGTCAAAGGAAATTACCAAATGACGCGGTATGGAACGTGGTCATGTTATCGTAGACGCTCTTCCCACCTGAAATGACCGTCTTGCCCTTCCCATCTCCAATGAACATTATGTTGGTCTTTTTTCTCCCTACCTTCAGTATTTTCTCCTCATACCTATGCCCATTGTAAAGTGCTATTTTTTTATTATGTCGAAAAAAAAAAATTCAAATGTTTTTATAATTTATATGAGTTCGAATTCGATTTATAATAAATGAGTCAAAATGAAGCATATTAAATGTAATCTAAAAGCAGCGGTTAATTAAAATCATTATGAAATAATGTGCATAAATTAAAGTGAAAAAATCATTAGAAACCTATAAAGCAGGAAACGGCGACACGTGGACGTGCAATTGAGATAATGTGATAAACATGAATCGAGGCCATTAATGTCATTTAACAATTACGTAGCAGCTAAGAAGCAATTAAAAGCCAAACCGAACCGCCAATTAAAATCTCTATTTCCGTTTTTTTTTTTTCTCGACCTCACGTCACGACGGAAAAAATTACCTTCCAGTCCTCACGTAGATAATAAACCGCCGGTTGCTGTTCTCCGGCGCCAGATTGATCGCCTCCTCCACTGTCCGGCAAGTCCCGTTGCCGTCCTTCGACACGACCACGTCGGCCCTGATCGCCGCCGGCGGCGCGTCCAGCAGTCTCCTGTCTCGCCGGGACACCCACGACGGGAACCCCCCTCGCGCCGCCCCTTCCCCACCCCACAGCAGCCTCCTCCGCCTGTTGTTCACCGGAATCCCCGAGAAGTCCCCCCCGCCAGCGATTTGCGCGTAAATCGCGAGGCAGTTGCTCACGAGCTCCGACAGGTCCCTCAGCCGCGCCGACATCTTGCCCTTCACTTCCCCGCCGTCGCCGCCCAGCTCCTCGAACCCCTCCTCACACGTGTCGTGGTTCGTCAACGACGCGCTCAGCCACGTCATCACGTCCTGATCCCTTCCCCCCGCCACGTGGGCGAGCGACCGCGACAAAAGATCCACCGAGTCGTCCAGCAGCTCTATGCACGCCTCGTACGCCGACCTGACATTTTTTTTCTTTTATTTTTATTATTTCAAATAACAACCAAATGTTTGTACTCAAATATACAAATTAAAATCCCGGCCGGTAACCTGACGCGAGGGTCCATCTCCAGGTGGCTGATCTCGGATGCGGCGTAAAGCGCGCCGCCGAATTTCTGAAGCGTCAGGTTGACCGAAATGTGGACGATTTCCAACGGGGAGGAGGCGGCGGCGGCTCCGGGAAATTCAGCGAGGGAGCTCAGGCAGAGGCTCGGGTACGATGTGAGGCCGCAGGCTCGGGAGACTGCCTCGGATGGGCGGAGGCCGTGGAGGCGCGGCGCTCCGGAGGAACCGTCGCGGCTGCGAATGGACACTGCAACGGCGGCGGCGCAGGCGGCGGCGGCGATCAGAAGGGCGGCGAGGATGAGGAGTGACTTGATTTTGGTCCGGTTGGGAGGGGTGGGAGCTTCGCTGCGGAATGAGGAGCCGAGGCTGCCAGGCTCGGGATATCCGAGCCTACCGTACTCCATTTTTTATTTTATTTTTTTGGATTAGGAAAAAGGGATGTGTGGGGAACCGTTGGATTAGTGTGTGTGTGTGTGTGTGTGGTGATAGTGAGTGAGTAAGTGGGAAATTGAAAGGTGGGTGTGTGTGTATATATATACTACGGACAGTGCATGTGTTTGACGATGAGTGAGGTTGATGTCTGCAAAATTATTATTAGCTGGAGACGACTAAATCACGGATATATTTTTGCAAATTTGCAGTTGTAATAATTTTTTGTCTTTGTGTCTGTACATTTTGATTTAATTTGTTGGTTAATTTAAAGTTAATTTTGAAAGATGATTGAGTTAGATTGGAGTGTGATTTTCAATTTGTATTAAAGATCGATATTTAAAATCTAATGTTTAAATTTGATATAAGGTAACAGTACGGATGGATGAGATTGAAAGTGATGAATTGTTAAAACTATCTAAATGAATACTGAATTAAAATTGACGTGATGTGTGAGATGATTAATTTATATTATTTAATTATATAGATAATATTATAGAGAATTTGATTAATTAAAACCAAAAATTTTACAAAAAAAAATCAACCATATATGTTTTGATTTTCAAATTGGATTTGATAAAAATATAATTAATTGCAAAATGTCTTCAAATTATAGTTCTCTTACTTCAGCTAGTGTATTCAATTTTATTTAATTTTTTGTTATATGATAGATGAATATTTATTAATAGAAATAAATGCACCATATATATATCATAAAAAACAAACCTTCGTCTGGAATCAAGAGAATTAAACAACATAAACACACCTATTGATTGAAACAATATAAAAGCGCTCTGCAGTAGAGACGACAATAAAGCCACAAAGCCACCACACAGATCTAGCGAGCGAGGGATCAAAATTCAAGACAAATCTGCTAATAAATTCAATTAATGAGTAATGCTGAGTAGGCATTATCTCTTAATTAATTAAATTAGTAAAAAATACTAATTAATTTTCAGTTTTTTTTTTTTTTTTTTTT
>CACSLK010011299.1:3721136-3732923 GCA_902706635.1 Striga hermonthica | reverse complement strand
TCAAAAAAAAAAAAAAACTTTTTTCAATTTTGCACATTTTTAACCATCGATTTTATCAGTTAACATTTTACTAGTACAGAGCCCGTGCGATACACGAAATGTACAATTTTAAGGTCATTTATCGAGTCTTATAATTATATAAATGAATAAAAAAAATGTACGGGATATATATAGTACATGACTTGTAATACCAAGATGTGAACACGGGTGATGCACGAGGTGCATAATTTTAAGGTCATTTATTAGAAAGAGCCCGTGCGATGCACGGGGTGCACAATTTTCTAGTATGTGTAATAAAAATACATACTGTATGCACGGGACAGAAGCACTAAAAGTCATTTCCACAGAGCTTGCCCATTAAGTAGCTCCTGAACACGGGTGCGCAATTTGTAGTACGTACCATAATATCAGAGCAGATTTCCATACAATTAGATAATAAATTATCTAATAAATAAAGTCTTTTTTATTTTAGTAAATATTTTACGTACTTTGTTTTTTTACTTATCGGATGTTATGGAATTTTTGTTGTTAAACCGATTGGAATATAATACAAATACAATTAAAGGATTGAACAAAATCAGAACAGATTTTCATACAATTAGATAATATATAAAAATGAATTGGATAAGGAAAATAAGAAATTTGATAAAAAAAAATTGAATCTGACTTTTTTTAAGTATAGATAGACTTTACGTACAAATTTTGACTTCACTGATTTTATGGAATTTGTTTTGACAAAATCGATGTTAATATGGAATAAGACAAATAAATAAAGTCTTTTTATTTTAGTAAAGATTTTACGTCTTTTTTTTACTTGTCAGATGTTATGAGATTTTTTTTTCTTAAACTGATTTTATGGGATATAAGATAAATAAATAAAATAATTAAATGAAATTCTGGAGAGAAATAGCAATGTATTAATTACGTTGACTTTTCAATTTACTAAATTTGGTAAATAGGATACCTTATATAATATGTATAGATATACAAATAAATAACATGCCAAAATTTTAAAGAATAATTAATGTATTATAATTTATTATCTAGCCATCAGTAATATCATTTAATGATGTGATCATTATCTCTTCAATGATAAATAAAATATTAATTTAAAAAAAAAACATTTGTTTTTTATATACTCAAATAAAAATTAAAAAATACTATCGTCAAATATGAATTATAATATATATAAGTAAAATTATTGCAGAAGTTAATAAAATTATTTAAGTAAATAATATTTTTGATCATATTTGAATAGGAGATGTGTATATGCAAGCAATTAATGCATATAGTAAAAAATTTTCAAATAAAGTATGCATTAAATGTGAGTTGACTTTTCTTGCTACTATTTTTAGTAAATAGGATGTCTTTTAATATAAGTATAGATAGATTATTTTTATATTGCGTGAATTTCAGTCATTATACTCAAAATCATTCACTGTCTTAAATATACATCTTTTTTTCCCTCTAAAAACAATTTAGTTTAATTTTCACCTCATTTTTCTAAGTGAGGTATTTTTTTTTGTTTTTTTTTTCAAAAAAACTCTTATACTAGTTATATGTAGGGCGATAAATGAGCTCGAGCTGAGTCTGGGCTCTTAGTGAGCCAAAATTCAAGCTTCAACTCGGGTCGTTGTCAATTTTAACAAAGTATATATATTTTTTGTGTCATATCGAGCCGAATCAAGTTCGACTTGTTAATGAAACGAGTTTTAAGCGAGTTCTAAGTGTATGCAAAGAAGAACAAAAATTTTCTTGTGCACTTGACTTTTTAAGCCTCATATTGGATTTTGGTAATTATTTCACACAGTAATTACCAAAAATTCAATATGAGACAACTTCCTATGTTTAAACATGGTGATTTGAACTTTTTTTTTTAAGTTTTGCCTCCTCTTTTTACCAAAAAAATAAAAATTAAAATGACAAAATTAATTAAATAAATGTAAAACAAAGAGTTCAACTCATCAGTTGATGTTGGCTCACTTGGCCGCATAAAACTGCCGGCCGCCAACAGTTCGCCACATAAAACCGTCGGCAGTTGTAAATTGTCCCCTCTCACTATTATTACTTTTATTTTATTTTAATAATTTCATTATCAAGTGTTACAAGGTACAAGACAACCTATATTTCTATCAAAGTTCGTCATGGCTGACGTCATATTTTCGTTGACATACGTACGATACCTATCTGTACATCGCTCCTAGCGGCAAACACTTCGGTACGCCCTGGCACACCTAGCAAGGTGTGCCAATTTTTTTTTTAAAATGAACATGTTACGTTATAAAATGAACATGTGTAAGCATGTTTGCACATGTTCATTTTGTAACATAACATACTCATTTTAAATTGTCTTGACACATGTTGCTAGGTGTGCCCGAGTGCACGGTAGTAACACTGCTCTCTAGCCACGTTCTCAATGTCGACATAATTATGGCGGTACAAACTTGGAGATTTGATTTGAGTGTAACATTTCATTAATTTAAATTAAAAATAACATAATTAAAATTGAAAATTACAAAGTAAATTTAAATCTTAACTTGATAGCAATTGGAATTTATCATTATAAAAAAAATCTATGAACAGTGAAATGGTTAGTTGTTAGTAGGTATATTGTAATAATATTTAAAATAAAATAATTAAAATTGATTTGATGTAAAAAGTAAGAGATAGAAGTTGAAGTGATAGTTAGTTAAAATTATGTGAGTGGATAAATATTAAATAGTGAATTAAAGATGGTGTGTTGTGTAAGAATGAATGATTGATATTATTTAATTATAGTAAAATATTGATGATTTGATGTTGAGTTAAAGTTGAGTTAAAAAAGTGAATGAGTTAAAAATGATTGAATTTTTTTTAGATAGTTTTGTATCCAAGCATCAACTAAGAATTTAAAACAAAATACAACACTGTGTGTTTGTCAAACATTTATTCTTGAATTTTAAAATTAATATGAAAAATGTGTTTTATAATTTAAATCCTTTTTTACGAAAAATATATATTATTATATATTATTATATTTTTAAAAATATATCTTTATAATTTAAATTCTTTTGTTATTTGTACAACTTAAATGTGTTATATTACAATAATTTTTATAATTATATCATATAACTACTTGAAATATAAATATATTAGTTGATAAATAATTATATTTTTTCTATTTAGTATTAACAAGTAATTTTATTATTGTTAAAAAAATAATTTTTTTATTTTATACATACAATATGAACGTCAAATCAAAGCTCATAAGAAGATGATTAACCCGATATATTATATATGTAATACTAATAAAAATACAAAAGCTATTAACTTTTAAAATACATTTGCAATTCAATTACAATAATAAGAAATGATATTAAAATACAATTAATACATAGAACATGACCATAAATAATCAACATATTTATGGATAATCTGAACCTAATTATTTTTTAATTGAAAGTAAATTAAAACATATTCAAGTCAAATAATGAAGCATATAATTTTGCCACCTATAAATTATAAAGAATGCGAGTCTGCCACTGATACTCATCATATTCGAGAATTATTACAAATATCGAACAAAAAATATTTTACTCCAAAATAGCCGATATGAACCTCGTCACTCCAAGATTCGGCTGTATTTTTTGGTTGTTCTTTGCATTTGAGTTGGTTTCATGCAAAATAACAACAAATTAAAGAAAAAAATGTGAAAAAAAAAAACCAAATTACAACTCAACTCATACAAAAAATGGAACCAAAATTTTTTTATACTTAAAATTGCATGTAAAGCTTGGCCCACGGCCCACACCTACCAAAATATAATAAATGAGTCAATGAGAGATGCTAGGATTTACCACGGTAAAAAGTAAAAACTGAGGCTTTTATTCACGTTTGACCTCAAGCGCAAACATTTACGAGACACGAGCCGTGGAGGCTCGGGATCGAGCCTAGGGGCTAGGAGGCGGCTAATTGTTGACGCTAGATGACCTTGGAAATGACAGTTGTACCCCACAATTAATTACTTATTATTTACCTCCTTGAAAAAAGGCATTCTATGACCTCAGCGTTGGCTAAAAAGCCGGCGGGCCCACCACGAGCGGCTGTCGCGTGCCGCATAGCCCACTCGCCACGTGTCTGACAGCAACCCGTCACCTCAATACATTAAATCTATCCATTATTTAACTCAGTCACAATGTAATTTGCATTAGTTAAATATTATCCAAATTACTGAATGCATATATCAATATCGTAATCTTAATTTTTCATAATAAAATAAATACTCCCAATTATAAAATAGATATTTGACGGATTTATAAAATTTAAATAGGATTATGCAATTAAATATTTATTATTAGCCTTAATACTCTCAATTATTTTGGCATATTGGTGATGTTAATATGTTCAAAAAAATACATCACCAATATATGCATGCCACATAAACGGTGGACATATTAACATGTGGCCACGGTGAATAGTTGAGCATTACTGTCAATTTAAATAGGATTATCTTAATAACATGCCACAAATTCTATTCAATATTTTATTCATTGCAAACAATTTTCCATTTAAATAGTAAAAGGCATATAATATATATATTTTTTAGAAATCTTACTTTATCTATTTATCGATTATCATCAATAAATTTAAAATAAAAAAGTATGTTAGAGAAAAACATTATTCACAAATCACAATTGATATATTTAGAAATGCAAATCCTCATTAAAATATTTTTTGTTTTTACTTTTATATATCATTAGAAAAATCCTTATTAAGTTATATTTTTTGAGATTGATGTGAATAGAAAAATATGCGTAATTTAAAAAAAAATAATTTTCTATGAGGTTTATTTTTATTAATTTTTTGTTTCATATAGCGAAAAAAAAATATGATTGATAAAGTGAAATGACTAATTGGAAGGATAACAAGTAAAATAATTAATTCATGATATATATTTATAATTTCAACTAATTAATTATTATATAATTATAATTTTTATAAATAAATTTCAATTTCATTTAGGAATTTTAAATTATCAAAATTTTCACATATAAAAGATTCAAATTACAAATAAGATTACCAACTACTCAAATAAATAACAAATTTTAAAGAAATATTATGGTTTCGTTATGGTACCATTCAATCGAATATTTTAATCCACATTTAGTTAAATAGAATAAAAGATACAACAGTTAAAACACCCGACGGGAGGTACGTAGTCAGTACCACTTCCCCAAATTTCATATATCAATTTTCATATTTTGCAATATTATCAATATACATGTTCAACGTGGTCCCCACAAAGAAAATCAGATAAATGCAATCTGCTTCAGAAGCTGTGTCCTCCAACACAGTCCCTCGCACTATCTATAAATTCACCACCGCCCCTCGAAGCCTAAAAACTCTCCCCTTAATTCTATCTCCACCACCACTTGCGGCGGCGATTTTCACCTTTTTTTTCCCCTCAGGCGACAAGTTTTCAGTTTGTTCTAATCTCCACCAATAAATCATCCGTCTTAAAGACTCAGCTTCAATAGATATACTTCCTTATCTGGAAGAAACAAAAAATCTGCCATTTCCCTTTAGGATTGCTCTGTTTTGGATTTGACCGTCCCTTTTCATCTGAATCTTCTTTTTTTCTCCTCACTCGATTTGACCCGAAAACCAGTCGAATCGCCGGAAACGTCACACAAAATCCGACATTTTCCCTTTCGTGTTGCTCTGTTTTGGCTTTGCCCGTCCTTTTTATCTAAATCGTTTTTTTTTTCCTTCACTTGTTTGACTCGAAAACCAGTCGAATCGCCGGAAATTTGATTAGATCTGATTGGTTTGCGGTTGTGAAGCTGTGCAGCTGAGTGAAAGAAGATAAGATTTAAGGATTGTGGGTAGCTTTGGGATTATCAGGGATATGTCGGCTGTTTCGGGATCTGGGTTTCAGGTCAGAGGCGGCGCCGGCGGTTTGACTAGAACCGCCTGCGCGCCGAGCCACCAGCTGAATGCGGTGGCGGCTCTGGGTCGGAGGGTTCGGGCGTCCCGAGGATTCGCCGTCAAGCAGCGGGGGGTTGACCTCGAGAGCAGGTTCGTCTCCGGCGGGAGGGTATGCCGCGGAGCATTATCGGGATTCGAGAGGCTGCATCTGCGGCAGGAGGTTGGGTCGGGTCGGGCCTCAAAGATGCGGATCGTGGTGAAGAATGCGCTGTCTCAGGTGCCTGAGAAGCCGCTCGGGCTCTACGATCCATCCTTTGACAGGGATTCGTGTGGTGTTGGGTTCGTGGCGGAGCTTTCCGGTGAAAGCAGCCGTAAAACGGTACTTTCTGGTGAATTGTGTGTTTGTGTATGTGAATTTTCAGGTTGATGATACTTAAAGTTTTGATTTTTAGGTGACGGATGCTATTGAAATGTTGGTTCGAATGACGCACAGAGGTGCTTGTGGCTGCGAGACGAATACTGGAGATGGAGCTGGAATTCTTGTTGGGCTTCCACATGATTTTTACAGAGAGGTTGATTTTTTTTTACCTGATTTACCTCCAGTTCTGTAAATATTCAACAAAGATCTGTGTATTCTTCTCAGTAAATAAATTTGGTTGTTTGTTTGATGAACATGGAGTTAGTTTTTGACATCTCTTACCTCAAAATGAAGATCTTGTGAAAAAAAGGTAAAACTAATTTAACTAGATAAACAGCTTTAACTTCTTATTTGTGGTTCTTTTGAGTGAGTATGTTTTCTTTTTGTTCAACATAATGAATTTGGGATTATGTATTATGAAATCTGTTGTTGATGGTTTCTGGATTGTGTTTTCAGGCTACCAAAGATGCTGGCTTTGAGCTTCCTGCACCTGGAGAATATGCAGTCGGCATGTTTTTCCTGCCTACTTCTGACAGTCGCCGAGAGCAAAGTAAAGTTGTGTTTACAAAGGTGATTTAAATCTTTGGGTACTTCAAAACATTTTCTAGTCGGTTTGTGATCAACAACAGATTTGTATGTATGATGAATATTGGCCTGATAACATTGTAGGTCGCTGAGTCACTCGGCCACACGGTTCTTGGGTGGCGTTCTGTCCCAACAGATCACTCGGGATTGGGGAATTCAGCTATTCAGACAGAACCTGTAATTGAACAAGTTTTTCTTACAGCCAGTCCCCAATCGAAGGCTGATTTTGAGCAACAAGTAATAGGGCCTTTGGATTTTGCAACTTGGAAAAATAAAATTTTCCAATTATATCAACAGAGCTCTCATTTGTCTAGCTTTCATCATTTTATAACTTTCATCATTTTATTGCAGATGTATATATTAAGGAGGGTCTCAATGGTAGCCATACGAGCCGCCCTTAACCTTCAACATGGTGGAACGAAGGACTTCTACATTTGTTCTCTGTCATCAAGGTTTGTTTTCTGTGGACACACCATTGATAAACTTTTCTATTGCCAGAAATCCTGGTTGACTTTTTTCAGTTTTCTTAAAACAACAGGACTGTAGTCTACAAAGGTCAGTTGAAGCCCGACCAGTTGACGGGGTATTACTATGCGGATCTTGGCAATGAAAGGTTTTCGAGCTACATGGCCCTGGTAAATATTTTATCCGATTGCCTGTTTTATTTTCCATGCTGACCCATACTTGCAACGACAAACAGTGTTGGACCCCACCGATTAACTCGAGGGATTGCAAGGTTGAGGAATGACTTCTGAGGCATTGACAGTGTAAATGATCTCTTAAGTTCTTCTGCATCCTTGATCACTGTTTGAATTTGGATATGCCGGATTGTATTTCCTTTGGTGAGTTGGTAAGGAACCTCCATTACAAAAAAAGTAAATAATGTTTGCAGAAACTTGATGTTGTTCTGCTATAGATGGTCCGTTTTTAAGATCAAAACGGTTTTGTGGTGAAAAGAGGATTGCAATTGCTGAAGGTAGCCTAGGTCCCCATTACGAATGTTTTGTAATGGCAGCAGCTGTATGTAAATTTTTAATTGCTCCCTGACAACAAATTTAATGTCAGAGAGTTCATTATTTTGATACTTGACTGCAGTAGAATTTGTAATGTATGTTTGTCCTGAATTGTTTGTTGCAGATACACTCTCGATTCTCGACAAATACTTTTCCAAGCTGGGATCGAGCTCAGCCTATGCGCGTACTCGGGCACAATGGAGAAATAAACACGCTTAGAGGCAATGTCAATTGGTAGGTTATTGTATGCTTGAAAAAAATAGCTTCTTTCATTTGGGAGAAAAAAAGTCTTTTCGGGGACATCTCTTCTAGTTTTTTTGGAAATCCTAGGAGCTGTTCTGATACATCTAGTTTTCCTTGAAACTGATATGGTTTGTAATCAGGTGCCTGACAGCTGATGAAGTGTATCAGTATCATTGTACCAATCTTGATATGCTTTCTATCTGTATATTCTGAACTTCAATACAAGGAAATTGCTAATTGAAATTCTGCATCATATGCAGGATGAGAGCACGTGAGGGTCTTTTGAAATGCAAGGAGCTTGGCCTGTCAAAAACAGAAATGAAGAAGCTCCTGCCAATTGTGGATGCCAGCTCATCTGATTCAGGTAGTAGATTTATCAAAGTCTAACTTAACGAGCTTCCATGTTCAAGCAAGTTAATGGGAAGTTAAAAAAATAGCCAATTTTAATAATTACTGGATTTTTCTATGGCCATGCTATATTAGGTGCCTTTGATGGTGTACTGGAGCTTTTGATTAGAGCTGGTAGAAGTCTCCCCGAAGCTGTAATGATGATGATTCCAGAAGCCTGGCAAAACGACAAAAATATGGATCCTGAAAGAAAAGCTCTGTACGAATATTTCTCGGGTCTAATGGAACCTTGGGATGGCCCTGCACTAATATCATGTATGCACGCTCTTCCAAACATCACAAACCAAAAAGTTTACGCAATCTTATATTCTCTCTCGATTTTATGTTTGATTATTTTGCAGTTACTGATGGGAGATATCTTGGGGCAACACTCGACCGAAATGGGCTACGGCCGGGTCGCTTTTATATCACGCATAGTGGCAGAGTCATCATGGCTAGTGAAGTTGGAGTTGTCGATATTCCTCCGGAGGACGTGTCGAGGAAAGGAAGGCTTAACCCTGGCATGATGCTTCTGGTGGACTTTGAAAACCATGTTGTGGTTGATGATGATGCCCTCAAGAAACAGTACTCACTTGCTCGACCTTACGGAGAGTGGCTAAAACGCCAGAAGCTACAGCTGCAGGACATTGTCGAGTCCGTGCAGGAATCCGAAAGGGTTCCTCCTCTCATATCTGGTGTTTTTCCGGTGAGTATTACCTCCAGTCCCTTAATCTTTTTCGTTCTTTTTCTTTAATGTTTTTTTTGGTAATTTCAGAAGCTAAGGGTGCCATTGAATATTCGCTCCATGTGATTTTAAAATAGAAATAGTAAAACGATGATTGGAAGTAACTAGTAGAGTTGAAAATATGGAAGTTGAGTGAAATTCGTGTGAAGATAGTTTTATTGATTTGATGAATCCTATTTAAAGACGACTATAATTTAATTTCTTTAAAAAAAATATAGGCATCTCCTGATGACGAAAATATGGAGAACATGGGAATTCATGGTTTGCTGTCCCCGCTAAAAGCGTTCGGCTACACCGTTGAATCCCTTGAGATGCTATTGCTTCCCATGGCAAAAGACGGAGTGGAGGCCCTTGGCTCGATGGGAAATGATGCCCCGCTGGCAGTGATGTCCGACCGGGAGAAGCTTACGTTTGAGTACTTCAAGCAGATGTTTGCTCAGGTGACTAATCCCCCGATTGATCCTATCCGGGAAAAGATAGTCACCTCCATGGAATGTATGATTGGTCCTGAAGGAGACATCACTGAGACCACGGAGGATCAGTGTCACCGGCTTTCGCTCAAGGGACCTCTGCTCTCCATTCACGAGATGGAGGCTGTGAAGAAGATGAACTACAAAGGATGGAGGAGTAAAGTCCTCGACATAACCTTCTCCCGTGAACGTGGTAAGAAGGGCCTCGAGGAAACCTTAGACAGGATATGTGACGAGGCTCACAATGCCATCAAGGAAGGTTATACTACTCTTGTGCTTTCAGATAGAGGTATCCTATCCTTTGATCTTGTAAAAAATTGTTTTCTTATTTGTCCCATCAACTAAAATTGCTCTGTCTTTTGCATTTGTTTCGTTTAAGGTTTCTCGCCAAAGCGTGTCCCTGTCAGCTCCCTCCTTGCGGTTGGTGCTGTTCACCATCACTTGGTGCAGAAACTCGAGCGGACCCAAGTTGCGTTGATAGTCGAGTCTGCCGAGCCACGCGAGGTCCATCATTTCTGCACGCTCGTCGGGTTTGGTGCAGATGCTATCTGCCCTTACCTGGCAGTTGAAGCCATCTGGCGTCTCCAGGTGGATGGCAAAATCCCCCCGAAAGCCAATGGTGAGTTCTACACAAAGGAGGAGCTAGTCAACAAGTACTTCACGGCCAGCAGCTATGGCATGATGAAAGTGCTGGCCAAGATGGGTATATCGACCCTGGCATCGTACAAAGGCGCCCAGATTTTTGAGGCCGTGGGGCTCTCATCAGAGGTAATGGATCGCTGCTTTAAGGGGACTCCAAGTAGGGTAGAGGGTGCGACTTTCGAGGCCCTTGCACACGATGCGCTCAAGCTCCACGAGCTGGCATTCCCGAACCGTGCGCTTCCAGCTGGCAGTGCCGAGGCCGTTGCTCTCCCAAATCCTGGGGACTATCACTGGAGGAAAGGTGGTGAAGTCCACCTGAATGACCCGCTCGCCATTGCCAAGTTGCAGGAGGCAGCCAGGTCGAACAGCGTGGCTGCCTATAAGGAATACTCTAAGCGCGTGCAGGAGTTGAACAAATCCTGTAATTTGAGAGGTCTTTTGAAATTTAAGGAGGCTGAGGTGAAAGTGCCGTTGGATGAAGTCGAGTCGGCTAGTGAGATCGTTAAGCGTTTCTGCACGGGTGCTATGAGTTATGGATCGATATCGTTGGAGGCACATACAACACTTGCTATTGCAATGAATAAAATTGGAGGGAAGTCTAATACAGGTATGAGTTTAATTTCGATTCTTTTAAATGGATCACATGAGGCTCTTCTGTATGTGGTTTAGATGTTTTATATATTCTTGATATCGATAATAGGTGAGGGAGGCGAACAGCCGTCTCGCATGGAGTCTCTCGAGGATGGCTCGAGAAATCCCAAGAGGAGTGCTATTAAGCAGGTAGCCAGTGGAAGATTCGGAGTTTCTAGCTACTACCTTACGAATGCAGATGAGTTACAGATAAAAATGGCCCAGGTATATACACCTCCTTTTATATACTACTCCCTTGTAATTTTCAAGATTTTGTGGTTCGACTTCGTTCTGTGTTCCTGTCTGTGTTTCATTTTCTATATCCTGCATTTGGGGTCGGAACAGAGGTTCCTTTTGTTTATGAATTTACGTTCATGGACAGATGATGCCGTTGTGTGAAGCAAAGCACCTTACGGTGTCTTTGCGTCATTTAATGATACCTGCTTTTGGCATTTGGTGAGAAATGTTTACTTAACATGCTTTATATGTGAAATTATTACTGTTATCGCTCATTTCTCGAGTTTCTCATGCTTGCAGGGAGCAAAGCCTGGCGAAGGGGGTGAACTTCCCGGACACAAAGTCATCGGCGACATTGCCGTGACTAGGCATTCCACTGCTGGTGTGGGCCTCATCAGCCCTCCTCCCCATCACGACATTTACTCGATCGAGGATCTCGCTCAATTGATTCATGACCTCAAGGTAAGTTTTCAAGATTCTCCGAGTTTGTTCAAAATAGTTTGTTTTAAC
>CACSLK010011299.1:3666848-3683449 GCA_902706635.1 Striga hermonthica | reverse complement strand
TTTTTTTTTTTCCTTATGTTGTAAATTACGATAATCACTGAATCAGCATTGGGTTTTTGCTCAATTATTAGAAAAGTCTTAATTTCGTTTTTAATTCTATATCTTTTATTTCCTTTTTTTTGCTAGTTCGAAAATGATCTATCTTGGAAATTACTAGTTATACTGTACGTAGGGGTATGTATTTTAATGATGGATGGTTGAACAATCTGTTTAAGTAAACATGAACTATTTTATAAGCCTTTATAGTTTATGGCCTGATAGGATATAGAATATCCAGCTCAATTTTATTTTTATTTCAATTTTCCGTATAATCAATATAATTAAATAATATTGTTCAATCATTTTTGTTATATCAATTTTAATTTACTATTCATAAATTAACACACAGTTTTAGTTACTTATCAGTTTCAATCAACTCTCTTCCTCTCTCAAATTACATTAACTTTAATTATTATATTTTAAATATTATTTTTTTACTTGAATGCAAACTGAAAATTCCACTTCAACAGAATTCAATCACCTGTTTATCAAAACCAACTCATTTTTGTCCAATAAAACCAATTAAATCTAAAATAAGTTATATATCGGCCCAGGCTAATATGATACATAATATGAGATGAACAGAAGATGAACAGAAGATGAACTGCGCAAAAGTAAAGAGAGCTTCTGTATTCAGATATTGAGAAAATACCAAAAAAAGTGTTTGGGAAACCCTAAGTGGTTCCCTTTTATACTATGAGTAGAAAAACCTATTGGGCTAATGATAATGCTATACAATTAGAGGCCCAATACACAAATGTCCTAAAATACATAATTAAATGTAAAAGCCCAATTACATATTTGTTACAGGCCATTAATTTTTCTTCTTTAACTTGGTATTAGGTAATTAACTCTTGCTTCCAAGAATTGCATTTCTAAATGTTATAATTTCAATTGTTTTGGGGGGTTTTACCCATTGGAATCAGCCAAAGTGCTATTTAATGCGCCAATCTCCCCGGCCGGCAGTCGGTCCATTCAAAAACGTCGATTCAATCTTGTATCTTTCTCACAAGAATAACGATCTCCCTCGTGTTAACACTAAATTGATAAAGCATATTGATAAAGCAATCGTTCAATCAATCTTATAATAAAAAATCAAGATGTTGCATGGTAACGTGTGACGCAACCCAACGCTCTTAGCTGACACCAAACATTTATTACACTTTCTCATTTTCTCCTTCCCCCAAGCCCTTCACAAGAAGGCTAACAGATTGACGTTTATGAAGAGAAGCTGCAGACCAAAAAAAAAAAATTAAAAAAAAAAAATAATAACCATCAAATGTTCTATTTACGATGACCAAATGATTATTTTAGTCTGATGACGAAAAAAATATGACCTATGCGGTGTAACGTTTACTTGCAAATTACAATGACTTTGATGTAGTAATCAGGTAAAGAATATTTTTAATTAATCATGCAGTATCATATATCTAGGAGATGCTACGGTCCTGTTAGAGAACCATTCCGTCGGGATTTATAACCGTTAGATCAACTATCCTCGATATGTTGATCTAACGGTTACAAACCTCGACAAAATGGATCCGTAACGGGTCCATAGGGTCCATAGCACTTCTCGATCCCACAGCGGAGCGTAGGAATTCAATGCAAGGTTACAATGGACCTGACCCAGCCCAACATGGAAAACTTCATATCCACCGTTATGGAAGCTCATGAATGTAGCCCAGCCCATAAAAAGACAGCTAACCGGCCCAATCGCTTCAAGCTCCACCAATAATCAAAACAAAAGCAAGTAATGCGTTAGTGGATATAAATAAAATCCATTTTAATTGAGTTATTGATTAAAGTGAGTCAACATTGAATAATAGTTGATTTAGTTAAGGATTGAGTGAATTTTGAGTTTGTATTTAAATAATATTTAAAATATATAATTAAAGTTATTTTGATTTAAAAATAGGAGAAACATTATTAGAAATGATAGATATTTACAAAAAAAAAAAATTAATAAAAAAATTGAATAGATGAATAGTAAATTAGAGTTGATGTTGTGTGATGATAAGTAATCGATATTATTTAATTGTATTGATAACATTGATGATAGTTGAGTTGAATTAAATTAGAGTTTGACTGAGTTAAATTTGAATTGAATTTTGAGTTAAGTAGTATAAAATATTGTCCGATATTTTATGGGGTGTTATCATAATTGCCCTTTTTTATTTAGGAAAGCAGTATCTTGCTTGTGAGGACAGTACCCTTATAAAATATTTTACAATTGG
The DNA here is from genome assembly GCA_902706635.1 of Striga hermonthica. Taxonomy (NCBI): domain Eukaryota; kingdom Viridiplantae; phylum Streptophyta; class Magnoliopsida; order Lamiales; family Orobanchaceae; genus Striga; species Striga hermonthica. The sequence continues at coordinate 3,681,176 of CACSLK010011299.1, read as the reverse complement.
ATCAATGCAGTATATATGTAAGTATATACAATTTAACAGTAAAAATTTCAATGAGAATGATGCCTCAATTAGGATCAAAAATCAGATGGAAACATGACAACTCATTTTTCTGAGCAACATAAAGTTTTAGCGCAAGAAATAGTTTATTCTTAATTATAAGAAATATACTGAAAAAAGTTACACCGTACACCTACAAATTTATATTTTTTTTAGAAAAAAATATTTTACGAAGTTTCTATTTTTCGTTACAAATATACTAATTTTTACGGTTCATCGATCATAATTGATTTATGGGTTATTTTTTTATTTTATTTTTTATTTATTACTTGTTTATAAATGATTCGTATATTACTTTATTTTAAATGCAATTTTTTTTACACAAAAAAATAAAAATAAAAATAAAAATAAAGCATAGTAATTAAGTAAAATAAAAAGGTACAATCAAAGAAAAATAACTCGTTTGACCAATATAAAACGTAGTTCACAAGCTAAAGAATTTTAAAAGCACTCAAAGATTCTTCTAACACTTGAACAATCATTATTTGGATGAAATAAATTCATTTGATACCATCCAACTATTTAGTTATAAAAATAAAAAAAGAGTTGTACAACTGTTTTCATGTTTACAAATATGGAAGGTAACGCTAATGAAAGTTCATGGATTATATATTTTCTTTTCTAATAAGTGGGTCCACTCATTCACGCGTAACTCGTAATAATATATAATAAAATTGAGATAAAGTGCACAGTTCAATTACAACCTTATTCAACAAAGCACTTTAATTTTGCACGAGTTATCTTAATAAGAAGTCCTCAAGAACTTTAGACTTTTAACTATCCAATCAACAACAAAGCATTCCCAAAAGACACTTCTTATTTAATGATGCAAAGACAAAAGACCCAATAATGATAAGGAAATTCTACGGTCTCGTTACAGAAATTATTCCGTCGTTAGATTATTATGTAACCGTCGGGAATAGTTGATCTAACGGTTCCAAACCCTGACAGAATAGTTCAGTAACGGGACCGTAGCATCTCCCAAAAAGATGCATCCAATATAATATTCCTTTCATTGAGTGCAATTTCAAACATTAATTAGCTACAATAATTCTTAAGAATTTTGCCTATAGTATATTGTTGAGGGCGTGGCATAGATCATGCATATGTTAGGATTCAATTTTATCATTAATTTGCCTAATTAGTCCTTATATCTTTTTAATAAGACTATTGTTAGACATGCTTAATGGTTAACATAGTCTTATATTTGCAATAAATATACATAATAGAAGTCATATTCGAAGAAATTGTATAAAAAAATATGATATTTCATAGTATTATTATTTATTTTGTAAAAATAAAGGTACATTAGGTTCACTTATCTTGTATTGTACAAGAATTTTGTGAAATAGTACTTCAATTATGGAGTAGAGCATTTTTTCTAGTAACGTGTTCAATTAGATGGTTGGCTATTTCATCAATCAATTCAGTAGTTCATCTTTCATTAGACATTAATTGTGGACAAGGACTCATAGGCAACCTAGAGCATAAGGAACTTCATTAGTTCATGCATTCTAAACGTGGAAACTATACCAGCCTTTAATTGAAGTGTAACCAAAACAAGAACATGAAATAAGAAAGGCAAAACAATAATAGCTAGAATGGTGAATGATGAATGATTAAACTCCCATGAGAATTGGTATAGCCATCAGTACAGGTTGAGAGTCAGCTCGAAGATAAAGTGTATTACAACTCAATTTCACTTATTCAGAGTTGAGATATCGACATATTTAGCTTGGTATGTTCGGATTATTCGAACGGTCATGCTAGCCAATATAATCCAATTTGATTATACGAAAACTAACTTGAACGTCAAGTAAGTATGTGAAAAGTCCCTCCCGACATTTTACAGATCTTTCAAGTTGGTTTAGAAACATAACGTAACATTATTAGCAACTAAGATTGAATTTAGCAACAAAAAAACATGTTAAAAAAAAGGAAAGAAAGAAACAATTGCAGGTCTTTAAAGCCGGTTCACAACGCATCAGAAACAATGCCAATTAGAATCGAATATGACAACAAGAAAAACGAGCCAAGGAGAAAGAAAGAAGACAAACAAATATGACGATATAAGATGATAAATAGTGAAAAAAATAGAAAAAAAAAATAAAAATGGGATATAAGTAGACATGGCAAAAAACCGTGTCGGGTCACGACCCGGTCCGGCCCACCAGGCCACCGGGTTGAGTTTTGACGACCCTGAATTGGCACGGATCTAGAGTCGTGTCGGGTCCATGACCCGACCCGGGTTTGAACCCGGCTACATAAAAAAATAATAAAAAAAAAAAGAAAAAAATCAAAAGCAATGTATTTTTTCGTGCCGACACAGACCCAGCCCGGCCCGGCCCGCCGGTTCAAGGTCGGAAAAAAACATGACCCTTGACCAGCCCATTTAAAATCCGTGCCGAACTCGGACCTGTGGTCAATGAGTTTGACCAGGCCGGGTGACCCGTGGCCATGTCTAGATATAAGTTACAACTTACAAGTTACACCATTTTCTTTTTCTCTCTCATTTTACATTTCTTGGTTTTTTTACAGGACCCACTGGCCATGAAAACCCGAGCTCAACCGCATTGTAAACGTGTTTTGTTTGTCTCTCTCATGGCCCATTTATCAGTGTCACTTCACTTTCATCTAGACCTCTGTAAACCTCACAATAATAATATAATCAATCCTCTTATATATCACCATTCATTCACTCACCTCATTTCTCATTCAAGCCCGCAAGGAGAAGAAGATAAAAATCGTGTCTTTATCCATCAAGAATTTCCCATTTTTTTTCTGATTTTTCTGTAATTTTTTCAATCACCCAGCAGGTACACACATATTTGCTTCGTGTTTTCTTGTTCACATGCATTTTTGAGTGCGCCCCTTTTGCCCGTTAAATCTCAAGGTCTTATGGAAAACCCCAATTTTTACATCGAAATATAGTTTCACATGCATTTTGAGTGCGCCCCTTTTGCCCGTTGAATCTCAAGGTTTAACCGAAAACCCCTAATTTTTACATTGGAATATAGTGTGGGAATTTCATTAAATTTTATCAGTTTTTCAAGCTTAAGGGTTATTATATCTGTTATGATCCTTCACATTGTATTGATTCGTACAGTAATTGTGGGAGGCAAATTCAGATTTTGCCTTGAACTTGTGAATATTAGGTGGCCTCACTGACCTTATATTTCTCAATTTCTTGTTTTCTTCTCTTACTTTCTATCTTGTTTAAAGTAAAAAAGCTTTAGTTTTTCAGGCTGCGTGAAAAGTAATCTGCTTTGTTGGTGTATGCATTATCAATTTCTGATTTTATTTTTATTGTCCCGTTTGAAGCAAATGTCTAATTTTTCATGCTGCGTGGTAAGCACTCTGCTTTGTAGTATGCATTCATGGCGTTTACTCTGTATTGCGCATTTTATTTTTATGTAAGAAAGAACGGGTTTAGTTGCAATTTTGGATTATTAAATTATGGCGTGAAGAGTATAAGGCTACTTTTTGTGCAATATTTTACTGCCTTTTTTGACTCGTATCATTTTTTTTTCCCTTTTTTGAGTGTGCTCTTTCCTTATATTTTACATTAGATCCTTTCAAAAGAGCTTATTTAACTTACATTGTTAGTTCTCTCCCACCTTTTTTTTTTCATCTTGTATCCCTTTGGACCAACTAATAGGTACTGTCAAACTAGTGTGTCAACTTCTTTGCTTTTATTTATGCACTCTCTTTATGAATGTATGCTTTGTATATATATATATATGTGTGTGTGTGTGTGTGTGTGTGTGTCTATTTAGAGTTCTTATATATATGTGGCTATATATCAAGGTTCTTGCTTTCATGTGTTGAAAATCCCTCCTTTTTCTGGGTTTGTAATTGGTTTGTTATGTGTGTGATGTTTTCCCTCCTTTTTTTGTGGGATGCATCTCTCCATAATCTCAAATGATTTGAATTTTCTTGAATAATTTCCTTCCTATTGATACATGCGTCAAATTTGTTTCTTTTTTATCATTTGCTATACATTGTTTTGCTGGCATTTTTATTCTTTTTTTTTTTTTTTTTTTTTTGTTTTTTAATAATTGTTCGGCAATTAGAGTCGCGATCCGCAGGAGAAAAAAGGGTAATACATGGGGCACAGTGCAGGAAGTGATCCGGAATGCCAGAGGATTATGGACAAAGCCACTCATTTTCCCTCTTGCTGCTTGAAAGCTATGGCATCTGATCCTGAGGCTGATGCCACGCGTCATTCCACAGTTGTTTCTGGATGGTTCTCGGAGCTCGAGTCATCCTCCAGTCCAAGTTGTTTTTTCATTTTCCTTTTTTTTTTTTTTTAATTTGAATGCCTTGAATGACTCTAAGGGTTGTTTGATATTAATTACAGATGAAGCTGGTAATAAGCTAGTGTATTTCAACAATCCTATGTGGCCAGGTACGGTTTTTCGTTATTCTGATTCCAATTCTATGAAGTGATATCGATTAATACTGCTCATTCTTGGATTATTGTTCTTGGTTTGCACGGGACGTCAAAGTACCATTCTTTTTCTGATCGAGCTTTGTCTCATTGTAGGAGAAGCTCATTCATTGAAAGTGGAAAAAGTTTTGTTCAAAGAAAGGTCAAAGTATCAGGAGGTTATGGTTTTTCAGGTTTTTTTTCCTATATAATATCTCCTGCCCTCTAAAGTTCAAATCTTGTTACCTTTATTTATCGCACTCTTATGTATTGTTGCCTTTTGTTTTTATCTTTTATTTTCGAATAGTCCTCTGCATATGGGAAAGTGCTTGTGCTAGACGGCATTGTTCAGTTGACTGAGAAAGATGAGTGTGCATATCAGGAGATGATAACTCACCTTCCCCTTTGTTCGATTGAGTCCCCACGAAATGTAATACCCATTATCTCTTTACTGAGTTTATACTCTTGTTTTGCCTGAATATCATGCAGACGTTCAGTTGACTTTATTCTCGAAAAAGTAGGTTTTGGTCGTTGGTGGAGGTGATGGTGGAGTTCTTAGAGAAATCGCTCGACACAGCTCTGTGAAATCGATTGATATTTGCGAAATAGATGAAATGGTCATAGATGTGAGTGATTTTTTTTATTATTTTTTTCTTTTTTTGTCCATAAGTTGATTTTAATCAAAAGATTTTGCCGGTGCCATTTTCCTAATGTTGGATAATTAATTATGCTCTTTGCCCGTATTATTACAGGTCAGCAAGAAATTTTTTCCCGAGTTAGCTCTTGGCTTCGAGGATCCTCGTGTGCAACTTCATGTTGGTGATGGTATTGAGAACTGCAATTTTAATAAAATTTACTTGTTATTTTGTTACTTTTATTTTTTAATTTTTCTCTATCTTATTTTTATTTTTTTGGTTATTTTATTCACAGCTGTTGAATTTCTGAGGCATTCGCCTGAAGGGAAGTATGATGCGATCATCGTTGATTCATCAGACCCTGTCGGTAAGTAAAACATTCTCAGATCTTCGTACACTGGTGAATATATTTTTTTTTTTATTCTAAAATCCCATTTCCTATTAAGTGGCTACCATTGTCTGTGTGCAGGTCCAGCACAGGAGCTAGTCGAAAGACCATTCTTTGAGACCATAGCTAGAGCATTAAGGCCCGGTGGAGTTCTCTGTAATATGGCAGAGAGTATGTGGCTTCATACACATATGATTCATGATATGGTTTCAATATGCCGAAAGATATTTAAAGGTTCTGTACGGTACGCATGGACCAGTGTTCCCACATATCCTAGGTAAAAAAATGTTTTTGCCTAAAGTATTACTATTGTCCATTCCAATGATAATTTCCAAAATTCAAATCTAAAAAACATTACATTTCTAATGGTTTTGTTGTATGCGTGCGTTTTTCACAGTGGGGTTATTGGATTTCTGTTGTGCTCGACTGAGGGACCTCATGTTGATTTTGTTCACCCTATCAACCCTATAGAGAAGATAGAGGACAATGCTCTTGCTTGTAGAAGGCAACTTATGTTCTACAATTCTGAGGTACTTTATTTGTTTTATTTTCTTTTATTAACTATCGAATTCTAGCATTGCTTTATACTTTTTTTCACGTTTAACATTTTGTTTTGTGTGATTAACAGATGCATAGTGCTGCCTTTTCGTTGCCCTCATTTGTGAAGAGGGAAGTGGAAGCTCTTCGTGATTGCTCAACCGAAACCAAAAAAGTCCACGTACAATAATTGCTCCTTTGCATCGCTATCAATAATATCTATATATATAATACGTGAAGGAATACACATAGTTTCCTTTCAGGCTTTTAGGTTCTCGGATGTGAATTTGGCCATATGAGTGGAAAACTTGTGAAATGTGAATTTTCGATTCGGTTGTTAGTCAGTGTGTTTTAGCATTATTATCCTTTGTTGAAGAGTTTGATGTATTCTCTGGCTACAAAACCAGTGAGAACTGTGTGATGGACATTGTTGTTACGAGGGAAAAGTGGAATAAATTTGTGGGGTTAACTGACTAGCTTTATTACCACCAATTTTTCGGAGGGTTCGACCCCACCTGTGACTGCGACTGCAGATTACAGAACTTGTGAGAAATCTATGATGATGGCATTCTTGTTACGAGTGAAAGCTGGAACGAATTATGGACTTGAAACTAGCCGACTAGCTTTCCTATTTTTCGGAGGATTCGACCCCACCATCTGTGGCAGCATATCACAAAACTTTCGAGAGATCTGTGGTGATGGTGTTCTTGAGTGAAAAGTGGAATAAATTATGGACTTAAAACTAGTCGACTAGCTTTAGTACCATCGATTTTTTGAACGGTTCAACCCTGTCGACAACTGCACTGCAGTCACCTCGGTAGGTTGAAATGAACCATGTTTGCCTATGTAGAGTACCCTACTAAAAACCAGAAATATGATGCCAACAAAAAAACAGATTGAATTGAAAAAACTTAAGAAAAGATACTAACAATTTTTTTTATTTTTTTTTTGCCAGCAAGATTCATAACAAACTACTTACCCAAGATACATACACAGACATCAATCAATCATATGAACACAAAAACCAAGCTGCAGCAAATACCCCTATAGGCTATAACCCCCCTACCAAACACCCCCAACAAAACACTCCCAAACAACACAAACCATACCACCCCCAACACACACACACACACACACACATCAATAATCAATGATATAACATAACCATACTTCTCCTATATCAGCCAGTCAATATCACTTATCCTCTGCCGTGAAATCCGGCTCAGCCGGCTTCTGCAGCAGCATTGGCGGCATCCTCTCCTGCCCCACCGCCGCCCTCACCTTCCGGGCTCCACCACCTCCTCGACTCCTCCTCAGCCCCCTAAGCGCATTCGCCGCAAACCTCGATGCGTAGATCGCCGCCCCAAGGCTCGTCGGCGGACCCCCTCCCGTCGACCCGTCCCTCGCCAGCGCATCCCTCAGCCGCCCTTCCTCCTCCCTCAGCAATGCCTCCTCCGCCTTCCGCCGCCAGTACCTCCGCCACGCCGCCTGTATGAAGCACGCCGCCCAAGTCCGCCACTGCTGCGAGTAGAATCGGAACGTGTGCCGGAGCTGCTTGCTGTGGAGCCTCCGGAACTGTGAGGCCACGAACTTCAGGTCGTGGGCCATCAGGGCAAAGGCCTCGACCTCTGAAAGGGCCTGTACCGTTCGGGTTGATGTCGGGAGGTTGGAGGAGGAGTTTGGGTCGAGGGCCCATGTCAAGAGCTCCTCCCCGCAAAAGTCGCCGGGCCTGAGATGGTCAGAGTTGAAGAAGCCCGTTCGGCCACCGTTTGTGGTCACTGTAAGCAAACGGCCACGCATCACGAAAAGCATCTCATCAACCGGGTCGCCCTCTCGCACGATGTAGCTGCCTTCTGTGTACAAAACGGGCCTTAACCGGTCGCAAAGCGCGTCCAGCAGCTGCTCGTCCATCTTCTCAAACATCGGCACCTGAAAATTAACCCCAAAAATAATTAAAAAGTTTGATTTTTGATTTGGGTTTGATATTGGGTTTGGGGAGAGAAGGAGAAAAGAAACTCACTCTCTTGAGTAAAGCTAAACATAGATGTCGTTTTATGTCTCGTCTAAGATCCTTTGGAAGATTGCGGATAAGGTTCTCTTCGTCGACGCCTCGAGTTTCCTGCCATTTGTACTGCTCGTACCTTCTTATACGCTCCCTCAAGCTGTCGGGAAGAAGGCGGTGGGACATCCATTGCTCGGCGTCTCTTTTTTTGACCCTCATCTCTTCGAGTCTCAGTGTTGTGGACTGCAGGTATGTCTGTTGCGCAAAATTATCAAATCATATCTTAGTCGAATGTAAATAGAAAAAGGAAAAAGAGAAGGAGAAGGTTAAATTAAATAGAGCAACAACAAGGCACTCACTTGCATATTTCCAATCAGAAACGAAAACAACACCAAGCCCGCGATTGATATGAAAACCGCAAAACAAATTTCCCAAACGTAGGTACTTGTTTTAAGGTTCTGGCCGAGGGAACTGCCCATAATTACACAGAAATTTAAATTCACATAACAAATTAGGTACATGCATGAGTAGTACTTGAGCACATAAGCACTTAATAAATCTCATAGGATATATATACCTCAAATTCTGTAGGCCCCACCAGAAACAATAGAAGAATTTCTGGGGGAAATCTTCCGATTCAACAATACCAGATTGAAGGGCCTCGAGGAATATCCCAAAGTCGAAAAGCGTAGCATTTTCATTTTGGATAGGGCATGAGTTGTTCAAAATCTGTACGAATCTCGTGTGGTCCCCGTGGCAATAAAAAGAGGCCTCTTTACACGCAGTTTGGTTCCCACAAGCTCTCTCCCAACAGATCGTCTCACGTTCTATCGAGAACAAATACCAAAAGGCTCCAAGCACCTAACAGGTGATCACAAACCAGTCATCACTATGAAAAAAATTCAATAAAAAAATAGAACAAAAGTGCATTAAACATAACCAACATAATTCTTTGAACAATTAAGTTAGAAAAATAAAAAATAAAAAATTACATGGCTGGCAAGCATGTAGAGGAAAAGATTGAACGCAGCCCCTGCCCATGCTGTTTCAGTGAGTATGCCGGAAGTTCTTGTGACTTCCCTATATAAAGGATAGACTCGTAGAACCCTCGGTATATACTGAATGATCACCGCAAATTTTAACAGATTCTTCGTGTTCAAAGACCTTGCGCCTTTCAACTTGGGTATGATGATGAGAATCACAGTCTGAGATATAGTCAGAAGATGGTCAGATTTAGAATTATGTTCTAATATAACAAGAATCTTAACTGGAAACAAATTGTATTGTTGATAGTTCACTTAATGAAGGCCAAAATTCTTTGAAATTTATTCCATCACAATTCACTACAGAAATAAGAGGTTTCAAAATAAAAACAAATGATTTTGGTCACAATCACAAAATAAATAGTAAATACAACAACCTTACAATGTGCATGCAAGAAATCTCTCTTACCTGTGGAAGAGGAAGAACTGCAAGAATGTCGATTATAAAATAAGACGACAAATATCTCTTTGCAATAGCCCATGAATCCTGAACAAGGACGCCTCTCCCAAACACACGCGAAGAAGGTGCAATGAACCCCGTCCGGAACTGGAAAATAATATGTATGAGATAGAATATATCCGTAATTGATCTCAACACACTAGCGGCAATTTCCAACTTCTTGTCCAAATCGAGGCACTTCTTCCCATCGTTAATGATGGGGATGTAAAAGAACAAGGGATCCAAAGAGACAGCAATCATGCACGACAGCACGAAAATTTTGTTCCATTTTTGCAAAAAGGGTCCCTGAGGATCAAGAATTTTCGTCTCGGACCCCTCGTCATCCGCCAGAGACTTGGACTTTCCTCGAGACAGGAATCTTAAGGAGCCAGTGAACCTCTTGATCCTTTCCGACCCAGAATCTAATCCTCGATGAAATTTGTCCGAAACCGAGTATACTGTCGCCTTCAGCCTGGATAGTTGCAGTCCACCGCTTGACGGAGATTGATCATTAAAACTTTTTTCCGACCTCCAATCTTGAAACCTGAAAGGCAACAGATATGTAAAAGGACATACAAAATAAATGTTATAGATAATAACCCGTTGCAATGTAAAGGAGATTGGAAGTATCTCGAACTAACCTCACAAACTTCTCACGGTGGAAGGTCATAACTCCAGCTTACATGGGAACAGAAGCAAAACCCGATATGGAACAGAATAGAGAAACACACGCAACACCAGGATTTGCTGAAGATCACAGCCTGAAACAAATTAGTTCCTTAGGTTAAATTGAAAGCACAAACTCCACCGTTGGCAAGATTTAACAGAGAACAATATTTGCTTGGTCGGAGTTTAATAACACAAACAGAAGTAAAGTTCACAACTTTGTTAAGGAAAACAAAAACATTTCACTCCAAGTCTGTAACTCACAAAATTCGTTCGGCGCTGACGAAAGTGAAAGTCCAAACCTTTCTCTCTATTCCTAATCAACATATTAAGGGCTTTTGTCACTTATCTGAATTCACTCTTTCATAACCAACACACTCTAAATTGTAGCATTCACATTTCAAACTTCACCTTTTCCTTAAAAATTCAGAAATTTTCATCAACAATCTTCACGATTTGCACCAATTACACACCACAATAATCGACCAAAATACTTGAAAAGGCAAAAACAACAAATTAAACAAAACCAAAAGACTCCTGAAGCAGAACAAACACTCACCAATTTTTGCTCCGATTACCTCAACACTTCAAACCCATCAAATCGGAAACTGAGAAATTTAACAGAAAACTAAAATTAAACAAAAATAATCATCCATACCGAGGTTATCAGTTGTTACAAAGACCAGCCCACGACGTCGTACTGCTCTGTGCGTGTGAAAAATAAGAGAGGATGAGAAAGGAGTTACAAAGGGCGAAGCTTCCCTGTGACTTCCTCTGCTCTTGGACCTGTTCCAACTTTTTTTTTCTTCAGTTTAATTTTAATTTTGTCTGCAACTTGAATAAAATCTTGTGATCTTTTGCAGTTAAGACTTTCTTAGATAGAGAAAAAGGAAAACCGTTTTGTGTGAGATGAGTTAATTATTATAACGCAATAATTACGCCACTAATATTATTTTAAAAAAAAAAAACATATGTTATAAAATATAATACTTTTATTTATATTATCTCCCTCTATATATAATTTTCGAATGCGCTGAGCCTATGTGGCTGATTCTGTTGTTTCATAATTCTACTTGGCGAAAAATCATGTTTCGTAATTAGGTTTGGACAAATAATATTGATATATTAATAATTAATTATCTAGGTCCGGACATTTCATAAATATTATTTATCTAACTTAGGTATTTTAATAGGTATTAATATAACCCTTTAATTATTTGTAATTTTATATAGTGAGGCACTAACTGACTAATATATCGCTGACTTTGATTTGTTTCCTTCAATTAGCTTTTTAAATTATAAATATATTTTAAAAGTTGATAACTTTTGTATTTCTTATCGGTTTTACATATATTATATATCAAATTAATTATTTTTTGATGATCTTCGATTTGACATCTATATTGTATATATGAAATAAATAAATTATATTTATCTTTATAATAATAAAGAATAATAATATTTATTAAAATTCAATAGAAAAATAAAATTATTTATCAACTGATATATTTATTTTTAATGTAGTAATATGTTGTAAGTTAAAAAATTATTATAATATGACACAGATAAGTCGCACAAATAAAAAGTGTCATATTAAATATATAATAATATATATATTTTTGTAAAAGGTATTTAAAATTCCAACTACTTTTTCTCATTAATTTTAGATTTTAAGAAAAAAATTAGCAAGCATTCGTGTAATACACGGGTGTTGTACTAGTTTCCTTATAATTATGGGTTTGAGATAGTAAGTTCGTTTAATTGTTAATTAAGTGATATATTCGTCTAATCGTTAAATCTATTTAACAGTAGCATTATCGACCCAATATTTATAATTAAACACAATTTTTTTAGTGAAACAACATAAAAATTAGACTAGTTGACTTGTCATACCATTTAAATAAAAATGTGTACTTGTATTGTCAAAGTCATATTTTTATTTATATTATTTTTTAACAAATAATATTTTTTTTTTTAACGAAAGCATGCACAATTATAAAAATAATATATACATGACGTGACTAATACAATATCAAAATGATATTTTCTTGCAATTTAGACAATTGCATGTATTTTATAGTACATATATTATTATAAAACAAAATTTGCTTAGTAGGATTTGGTTCATTAGCAAACTAAAAATGGTCCAAATTTAATAAAACTGTTTAAATGTTTAATTAGGCGTCGTTTACTAACAAAGATAGGATTGGATTAGGTCGGTTAACCAACCTAATCCTTCATTTACTAGGCAGGTTAATGATAGAAAAAAAGTGATGTGTAAAATAGCTGGCATGTGGGTCCAATGACCATTCAATGACGTGTGAGGATAATACAATCTGCTCAAAATGGCCGGACTTTTTAATCTGCTATTGCTTATACCAATTTTGTCCAAAAAGTAGGTAGTAAGATGTCCATTATACCCCTCAATATCCCTAAATTTACTGAACTAGTATTTATAAAACCGAAAAATCTTACCTTTCTGCTCGATCGAGACACTAACCAGAACCCTAGCTGCTCATCCGTAAACGCCCATTCTTCTGCTTCAGCTTCGAATTTAGTTGTTTTTTTCGACTTTCTTGTAATTGCTCCTCTTGGCAACTCGCAGGTGTCGGTACATTTGCTTGTTCTCGGTCGACGGATCGCGACAACCATTACTCCAATCCAAATTCGAGGTCATGAATCTGCTAATCTCTGCTTCAATTAATTTTTCCTTCCATTGTTTTTTTGGTCCAATGTCGGACGGCGATATGTTTATACACGAGTCCTGATTTAATTGAATTTTTTTTTGTGTTAAACATTAATATATATTTGTCACAGTTCCATCTGGTCATTTGTGGATTTTTTTTTTTAATCTTTTTATTCCATAATGCAAAAATTTTCAAACGCCTAAATGTCTGCAGACGATTCTGATGCAATTAACATGAATTTATTTGTTAAACATTGATATATACATTTTACATTTGACTCTGGTATGGATTCTTTGAATCGAGTTTTTCAGGGTGCAGGTTTTTAGGGTTCGAGTTAAATTTTGAAGATGTTATTTTGCCCAGATCCGATCTTAATATCTACTGCTGGTGTGAGGGTAAAAATGTAAGTTTGGGTATATATCATTCTTACGTTTTTAACACCAAAATTTTTTTAACATGGTTAGTAAAAAAGGATAGGATTGTTCTAAAATACTATCATGCTTAGTAAATAAAGATAGAATCTGACGTGGCAATTTGAATAGATTATTTTGTCTAATCCTTTCCTTGTTAGAATCTGACGTGGCATATTTTTATTTATATTATTTTTTAACAAATAATATTTTTTTATTTAACGAAAGCATGCACAATTATAAAAATAATATATACATGACGTGACTAATACAATATCAAAATGATATTTTCTTGCAATTTAGACAATTGCATGTATTTTATAGTACATATATTATTATAAAACAAAATTTGCTTAGTAGGATTTGGTTCATTAGCAAACTAAAAATGGTCCAAATTTAATAAAACTGTTTAAATGTTTAATTAAATTATTGTTGACCATATCTTGTGTGTTGTGTACACTCAGATACAGTTCAAATGAAGGGGCAGGTCGTTGGGTGGGACCCATTTCAAATGGGTGTGACTATTTGTCTCCGGTTGTCTTGTTGTGCAGTGCTTGCATTTTCCAAATAATGATTAATATTGTTATGAAATGCGAGAAATATAAAGAACACAATGTATAAAAATCGGATATAACTCAAATTTTTTTTGCCTTTTGTTTCTTCACTTTCGTATGTACAAATAGAGGAACCCTTCTCTTGCCTTTTATAGGCAAAACTTCATCATTATTAATTAGATGCACACAATTCTATGCAAATGATAAGATAAAGTAATACATTTATTAGTGGTAAAATTCTACTTGTTATAACACTCCCCCTTAGAATTACCACTATTAAATGTGCATTTATGCTGCCTCGTTAAAAACCTTGTCTGGAAAAAACCTTGTGGGAAAAAACCGAGATAAGGAAAAAAGAGTACAACTGCACATACTCCCCCTAGAATTATCATCCGTGCAAATCCCGAAGATGCCTCATCCCAATATTGTGCACGTGCTTTCGAAATATTGTCGTCGGAAGCACCTTCGTAAACAAATCTGC
>CACSLK010011299.1:3516831-3530963 GCA_902706635.1 Striga hermonthica | reverse complement strand
TGCCGTGGACGAGCTTTCCGTGGCAACGGGAGTGGATGTGGGCCAGGCCCCGAGCGGCCCCGGTTGCAATCTTGAGACGGGCTTCCCAGTCCAGTGGGGACCCGTTTTCGCCTCGTTTGCCTGCCAAAAAAAAAAGTCGGTAATTCCTTTGGATTAAGGGGAAAATGACGAACTTCCGGTTTACTCGATCACTATCACTAGGCCACCATTGAAAGTGATCTCATAAGATTTAGTTGAAAAAGGACAGGGCAAGCTAATGACTACTAACTATAGCACTTTTTGGCATCAAGCATATGCAGAAAAAAGATGATACTGAAACTTACAAAAAACGGTTTTATCTTTCAAACTTACAAGTAACCCGGCCCGTCTAATGTAATTTTTCTTACAGAGGTGCATCCTCAAGAAAACTAATATGACTTTGGTTCGAAGGAAAGAATATGTATCAAACAAGCCACAGAAGAAATCACCATACATGAAGATTAACACTTACTCAAGAATAAAATATCGGTACAATATCTAGCTTAGAATCGTAAATAGAACTCAACAAAATTAAAAGAACTAAACAAAAAAAGTTCAAGAAAAAAGCTTTAAACTATTACCGTGAAGCAATGCCGATACGCTCCCCCAATGATAATAATCATACACGACGAGCTTTTCGTCCTTGGAATAGTAATAAGCTCTGAGTGGGACCACATTCTCATGCCTCACACTCCCGATAATCTCCATATGATGCTCAAACTCCCTTTTCCCCACAACAACTTCCTTCAACCTCTTCACGACAACTGTAGTAGCATCCTCAAGGGCCGCCTTATACGTAGTTCCGAAACTACCCTTCCCGAGTACTTCAGCCGAAGCCCTCAGCAAGTCCTCGAGGTCAAACGCCAGATTACACCCCTCGAAAAACGTGATCTTCCCGTTTACCCCTTGATACTCGGAGGCCATGCTCCTCACTGAATTCTCCTTCTTTTGCGAAGTGTTCGACATCGTATCGTCTCTTTTGTTGTTCTTTCTATTCACGACGAACAATAACAGCGCAACCGAAATAAACACAATCAAAAACCCGCCGATGGCTATTCCGAGAATGAGCGGTTCTTTGAATTTGGACGAGTGCTTTTTGTGGTTAGCCGTGGAGGAAGGGTTCAGAAGGGGTAGAATCGGAAATGAAATATTATTATTTCCCGAGAAGGCTGATCGGGGAAATTTCGAGAGTGATTGAGGGACGAGCCCAGTTAGATTGTTGTTGCTTAGGTTCAAAACTTGGAGGCTTGGCATGCAGAGATCGGGTATATAACCGGACAACGAGTTGTTTGCGAAATTTAAAGACATTAAATGGGTCAAATTGGAGATTGAAGATGGGATGTTTCCATTGAAAGCATTATTCGATAAGTCCAAAACCGAGAGATTTTTCCACACGGTGAAATTCGAAGGCAATGGGCCATGGAAATTGTTGTACTGCAGATGAAGATCGGTTAAGTGGGGAAGTTTAAGGAGGTCACGAGGGAAAGGGCCGCTAATGCCATTGGATCTCAGGCACAAGATCTCGAGGGCCGATAATCGGCTAAGGGTGTTGGGTCGGAGCTCGCCTTTGAATCCGATGGCGGGCAACCGAACGGCGATAATCCTCGATTGCTCATGATTGCAAGTGACTCCAGTCCAGTTAGAACAAGCTGAAGAATTTAAATCCCATTTGAGATTCCTCGAGAGGCGAGTGCTGGAGATGAATTCGAGAAGGACCCGTTTGTCCTCGACGGGCTCGGGTGCAGCTAGTGAACACAGCAAGCTATAGACTGACATTGCTGTAAAGATTAAGTTGATGCCCATCTCTCCTCTGTTTCAAGTCTTTTTTGGTGAGAAACTATGGAAAACCTCAAGGCTTCTCAAACAGTGTGCTTACTCTCTGCCATCTCTATAGACCACGAGAATTAGTAAGAAGAAAATAAATAAAACTAAAGTTCATATTTTTAATCTTTTGGGAATATTCTAAATCATGTTTGGTCAACCACCGGACACGATAATTGCTGTCAATCAGACAAAAAACAAATAAAGCAGCTATTTTTTTCTTCCCATCCTCACTGACTTACATCACCTGCTCATTTTTTCAACTTTGTGGCATCCAATTAGGCCCGTGATAATGTTTTTAAAAGAAAATGGGATTTATTTTAGTTTATTCAATTTTAAAATGTTCACCATTTTCATAGACCCATTCAAGAGTTTGGTGCATCTAAACCATAAACTCAATTCCAAATCAAAGAACCCAAAAAGGAAAAGAACACAAAATTCAGCTGAGTGGGTGAGAATAGGTTACCTGTAATGTGGAGATCAAAGAGCATTCGGCCCGGCCCGACAAACCCACTTACCAGAAAAGTCTCTCAGAGAGATTCACAGCTACGAAAATTCCCAAGAAGATCAGAAACATTAAAAAGAACAAAATCGTGCCACTGATAAGGTGAAACAAAAAAAAACAAAAATAAATGAAACTGGGGAAAACCCAAATGCAATAATCCAGAAAACAGACCGTTTGGTTGGTGGGATTAATGAATGGGGGGAAAAGGAGTGATTTTTCTTGCCTGAAATGGGCAGAAATGACTGAAAGGGGACAGAATAATAAATGATTGAGAGTGGGGTTTTCAGGAAGATGGGCAGTGGAATTTCCTTTTATTTTTATTATTTTATTTTTTTTCTTGGAATTTTTTGGGTGCTTTAATGGCGGGGGAAGAGGGAAAACTCCCATGTGCTGTAGCTTAAGGCGTAAAACATTTCAGGTGGGGCCAAATGTTTAGTGAAAAAGGAGATTGAAATAGGCGCAGTCACCTTGTTGAGTGGAGTCGATTGACTTTGGATCTTGTCGAGCTGCAAATTAATTTTTTTTCTTACAAAAAATTGAGCTTGACGAACGATGTAAAATTATGTTCGACTCGATTTGTGAAAAATTTAAGAATGTTCAAGTTCTACTCGATGTTTAAAATTGACTTGATGCTCGATATGATTCGAGTATGACTCAAAATTATAAAAACTAAAGCTTAAATATAATGGTACTCCATTCAATTTAATAGACAATTTTGGCCTTAGTGGTCTGATAGTAATAATTAAACTATATGAGGCATTTATGTAAATAAAAAATCGAGAGGCTCGTGGTGCTTATGAGTTTTTTGAAATGATGTTTAAACCTCGACTCTCTTACTCAATTGAACTGATCGAATTCGTGTTTGATCGAGCTTGAGCTCGCGAGCTGCTTGGCTCGTTTTCAGTCCTATACTTGGACACTACATATTACTGTTGTCGGGATTTTTACAGTTAAATCAAAACACATAGCGCCAATTCTTTGGTGGGGCAACTTGATCGTTAGGCGGGTATACTTGTCATACTTTTGTAGCAAAAATGCATAATTATGTGAAAAAATATCATACTTTTATTTATGTTGTTTTTGTAGTATGACATTTTTAGTTTTATGTTGAAAAAGTAAGATTGCCTTTGTCGTTACACTTGTCGAATCGTAGTCTTACTGCATATTCATAGTGAAAGAAACTGGGAGAAAATGGGTGCGGTCCCACTAACATGAAGCGCATCATAACAGGGAAAAGCCATATGAAGCTCAAGTGAGGTTCTATCACAAAACCAATTGGTGAAAGGGGGAGTAGCCCATTAGACTTATAATGTGGGTCTATTTTCCATGTATGAACGACGTGAGACAACTCATAAGTGATATTCTAACACGGCCTCTCACTTGTGAGTACTTAATAATAAGCCCAAGCTCATATACAGAGCTGGGTGCCCCAAGCCTTACTAGAAAGAGGCTCCCATAAATATGGTACGTGGGGAAAAATGTGTACGTCATCGTACGGTCCCAATAAAACCGGCTCTAATACCATGAAAGAAACTGGGAGAAAACATGTGTGGTCCCACTAACATGAAGCACACCATAACAAGGAAAAGCCCAAATGAAGCCCAAGTGGGATTCCATCCCAAAACCAATTGGTGGAAGAAAGAGTAATCCATTAGACTTATAAGGTGGGTCTATTTTCCATGTTTGAACGATGTGGGGAAACTCACAAGTGATATTCTAACACAATATAGGTTGAAATATATCGTAAAAAAATATGGATTGGACAAAGATGTAAAGAGTTGAGCTTGACAAAAGAGCTTGAGCTCTTCATACTCGAGTCCGGCCGCGTTAACGAGCCGATAAATGAGTTTGAGCTTGACTAATCAAATAAAACTTAACGAGAGAAGTTCGAACCTTAACAAACTGATATATAATAAAAATATATAAAAAAAAAAATAAACACTCTTATTTATCAAACGTGATGTGCAAGCTTGAACTCAATTTATTTATCGACTAAGTCGACCTGAAATCACGAACGGCTCGTTTCATTTAGCAACTCTAAATTAAAGATTATAGGAATAATCCTTTTTTACTATTAATATATTATAATAATTAATTGGTCACATTCCCTCAAACTTATAAAAATTACATTATTAATTACATTTTATGCAATTAATATATTAATTTGTATGCAATCAAATCGTTATGTACACTTTTAACCAATAGACAAATTTTAAAACATAATACCATTATATCACTTATAATTTTAAAATTATATGCATATATATGACTTATAACACTATGTTTAAAATATAATACTATTATCTAACGTATAAATTTATATTGTATGCATATAAATAACTTATAATATTTATTTACATTTGTGCAAATGCACACGGTCGAATACCAGTTATCTTCATTAGTGTGAAATGCTATTTTAGTTATATGAATTGCAATCAATGAAATGATTAAATTTTGTGCATGAATTTAGTGAATTTATAACACCTTGTTTAAGTAATTCTATATGGAATAAGATTATTTACTTTTCCATAACTAACATTTAATGTCATAACCAATATTAAATTATTTATTACTATCTTGTATTAATAATGAACTAGTATTTAATCATGTGCATGTGCACAAATATTTAATTATTACGTATATGTGTATAATTGTAAAATTATAAGTTAAATAATAGTATCACATTTTAAAAAAATTGTCATTATTAAAACTGAACATCATAAAAGTATTCAAATTCATCATTATCTTTATTGTATAAAATGAAATTGATAATTATTTTTCATTAAATTCAACTAATATAGTGTAGAATCTTGCATGAAAATTGTGAATTTGAATGAGTCAGTGTTAAGATCTCTATTACAAAAGATGATTTTTTGTATATATATATATATATATATATATTTTGGGTCGTATCTATAGCATATCAATACTTTAATACTTCTTTTGCATGTGAATAGTCAACATACAACTTAAAAATAAATATTTTTAACCATTTGCATTTAAATTTAAACATTATCTTGTAACACGCAACAATTATAATTTCTAAATATAGAGAATAAAAGTTAGTAATAACATGAAACCGTTACAAATTAAACCCAAAATATAGTAAAAAAAAAAAATATAGGTGGATGATTGTATGAAATAAATAAAAAAAAATATATATGGCAACCGTTTTTGGATGGAAGTCATGAAATTTTTCATTAAACAAACTTCAATTTTTATTAATTGATGTGGAAATAAAATTAAAAATGAAGTTTGCTAGCAATTATATAGATATATATTATACAAAATATGTACCAAAATTACTAACTCAAAAAATAATTAAATCACTTTTTTGTGGTAAAAATTCAACCAAAAATATTATAATCGCAGTGAGATCTACTGTTTCGAAATATTCCGATTCGTGTTTTATTCAATTGAATGGATGAGACGTATTAATAATGATGTTATAATAATACAAGTTTTAATAATCCAATTGAATAAAAATATAAATTAAATTATGGTTTTATATTACATTTTTTTTTCCTTCATTTTATGATCTGAATTTCTAAATGGGAATAACAGCCCTCATTTGTACATACAAAAAAATAAAAATAAAATAAAAAAAGTCTTCATGTATTTTCCAATATCTCTTAATCCAATTGTAATACTAGGTAAAAATAATGGATTAATTAAATCTCAAATTCGTCAACGCAATTAGGCATCAATACATAGGAATAAGTTGCACAGAATAGATTATTAGATTACGTATCCAAATATCCGCGGCAGTTCTCGCGCAATTGTGTCACGAGTTCACAATCGTTTTATTGTTAATGGATGCGATTTTTCGTAATTATCTTATTATTATATGTACTATAATATGTAGAGAAAATACTACGGTTCCGTTATAGTACTATCTCGTTGGGTATTTTAATCGGTGGATCATCTATCTTATCTAACTACACGTGAATCCAACAGTTAAACACTCGACGGGATGATACTGTAACCCAACAGTTAAACACTCGACGGGATGATACTGTAACGAGACCCATTTCCAATGATATGCATTAATCTTAATGAGATATGATATTATATGCTCCTAATATTATATTACTAAAAATAAAATATGATAAATAATTCAAAAACGATAAATTAAATAAAGAGAGAGAGAGAGAGAGAGAGAGAGAGAAAATTATGCTGAGAGGCATTGACTATCGACCCATGATTGGTATAGTTATATTTCTTGAATCGTTCAATTTAAGCGCCTAAATTTAAAAAATTGTTTGTACCAAAACAAAAAAAAAAATGCCTAACACTACCTAACGACAATAATATTGCATATATTTATATGACATAAAATCTTTTCGCACTTATCGAACAAGACAAGATAATATCCCAATATAAACAGAGTTTTGTTATTGGAACAAAACGTTCTTAATTTTTATTGTGATGTGGAGCTGAAATTGTATAAAACAATTAACAGATCCTTGAAAAAATAAATTATGAGTTTGCTATATAATCTTATTTTGTATAATATTTTCAAATTATTATGTGCAAAACACACTGCTAAAAAGGGGAGTTTTGCATAGTTTGAAAACTATTACCTACAACATATAATAAAAAAAATATTATTGCGTGACCCGTGCTATTCACGAACTATATTTATTTGAATAATATTATATTTTAAGACGTCTAATAGGTAGGCTAATTGTACAATAATATAATATTCAACAAAACAAAAATCATATATTATTAAAGACCTCCTTGTACACAACGCGAAACAACAACATATAATTGGTCATGATTAAAAACATATTTCTTTAGAAAGAGACCGATGTACGATAAAGACTATCTCTGACTCTTGTTTATGGTCATGATAGAAACATAAATGGAAAATGTCGCCGCTGGCATAATATAATGACTTTTTTTTTACGTTACTTTTTTATTCTTGATTTTATTGTATCATTATTCATTAGACTGGTTGATCAGTCATAATACAAACAAAGATACATACATATGTTATTTATTTTATGTCTTTTTAATATTTTTTTTTTTTTTAAATGTGACATTTACTTATTTAAAATATATAAATTAAAAAGTAGCATGTGGGTAAATGGTTGATATGGATATTTGATTGGTTTATGAATTATTTTTTTTTTCTAAATATAGTTACTTTTAAAAAATGCGGTATGGTTACTTGTTAGTGGGAATTTAAGTTTAAATTAAATAAATATTTAAAATAAAATAATTAAAATAATTTGATATAAAAGTAGAAAAAAAATTGAGAGTGGCGGTTATTTAAAATTATGTGAATAGATGAATAGTGAATTAAATTTGACATGATGTGTAAGAATTATTGGTTTATATTATTTAATTATATTGATAATATTGAGGATAATGAAATTGAATTAAAGTTAGAGTTAAATTTATTTTTATTTTTTACTTTTTTTTTTAAAAAAATTATATCCAATCACACTCTTTAGTCACGCCCCACCATAATTTAAAGAAAGGGAAATAGCTTGTTATATCACGTCATTTTCTCAAATTGTAAAACCATCACGACTTTTGCACCTTGGCGCATAATATCATGACCTTTGATTTCCTTACAATGCGATACACCGAAGTCAGAAATCGGTACGTGTTCGACTAACCTTTCATTACCTAGAATTAAAAATATGATGTGTATATACTTGTCCCACATGTATCCTCGCCGAAAGTATGGAGTGACAATGGGTTGAGTATATCTTTAAGCTCGGCGTTCGACCAAGCTCCTCGACGGTAAGGTGGGAGATTCTAAAATTCTGATGGGTTGGTTGGAGGAGACGAACAAGTTAGATAAATCATGTTTTTGAGTGGGGAGGGCAACTGCTGACCGATTGTTTTGCAAACTTCGATTGGGCCTGCTCGGGGTGAAAAGCTGGGTGGAAAAAGTGAAAAAAAATTGCTATTGGAGAAAATGAGAAAAGTGGAGCTATTAATTTTTATACACTTTGGACAAGTATATACACATCATATTTTAATTCCACTTAATAAAAGGTTGATCAGATACGTAAACATTGATGACCGATTTCCGACTTCAATAAAAATAAATCAAATGTCATGATATTCTGCGCCAAAGTGCAGATTTCGTGATATTTTTACAGTTCCACAAAAAACATGATACAACAAGCTAGTTTGCATTAAGGAAAATAAGAACTAGTTGCAATAAATAATTAGCTCAACGACCCTTCAACAAATAACTCTCAAAATATCGCGAGAAATAAAAAACGAGCGACTCTCTCTCGTCCCTCTTTGGATCTGCAAAACTTCGAGGTATTTCTTCTTCTTCTTCTTCATCTCTGCAATTTCATTTTCTCGTCCTTCCAATCCTTCACACTCTCTTTTCATTTTCCTTTCACTTTAAGCTCTATATTTTTCTCATGTTTAAAATGGCGGAACACAATTAATTCTGAAAAAATTCATCGTTTAGCTGATAATTCAAAGACGACTAATGGCTGATCGAAAATGAACGAACGAGGAACACAGGCATTATTGATCATCAGAGGCTCCGAATTTTATTTGCACTTTCAATTTTTTTTTTTTTTCACGATTTGGGGTTGTAGGTTAAGGTAAATTTTTTCCTGTACAAATAGAAGGCAATTGCAGTAAGAAATTGTTTGAAGAGAAGTTTAAATGATGAAAACGGTGTCGCTGCGAAGATTATTGGTATATATCACCATGTTCTGTAGCTCAATTAACCTTCTTCTGGGCTTTTGCTGACTGTTGATTACCATTTTTGTTTTCAGGTTTTAGTGCTCTGTGCTGTTCTATGCAAGCGCAGAGGGGCAGAGAGGCATTTTCTCACTGAGTGAGTTCAATTGTATTTGTCTTTTCCCTATTTTCTTTGTTTGTGAGGATGATGGACATGTTAATTTGTGAAAATGTCATTTTATATTTAATCTCCTTCGATTACAAAGGTGATTATTGGCATTTCTTGAGTGTAACATTAGTGGATTAACAGTGTCAAGTAACTCTTAAAAAACTGAGCAGTCTTGACTGGAATTGCCTGTCCAGGAACTTTGATGGGAATGTTTAGATTGGGAGAGTGTAGTTGGAAAATCTGCAACAATCAAACGCATTTTCTGTCTTGTAATTTTGTTGTTTGAATCAAACTAATGTCCACGTTTGTTGAACTTTTATGCCGAAATTGAACTATTCGGTGTGTGTATTTTCTTTTTCATGTTCAAGTTGTCTGTCAAATACGTTGTAATATGCTTCCTATAAGCATTCAGCTAACTTTGCCTTTGGTTCGTCATTTGTGGCGACATTTTTTGATAACCTTGCCACATAATGCAAGTGAGTATTGGTTAGTGAAAGATATGTTCTTTCATTTTTGTGACAGTGGTTCGCGAGAAAGATGCGTGCTGGGAATATGCTGACCGACTAGAAGGCAACAAGGTCAGGTGCAAATTCTGTGACCGAATTCTCAATGGCGGCATTAGCCGCTTAAAGCACCATCTCTCTCGACTCCCGAGCAAAGGTGTGAACCCATGTGCCAAAGTCAGGGACGATGTGTCCCACAAGGTGAGAGAAATAATCGCGCTAAAAGATGACGGCAAGGAAAATCCAGTTCCCAGGAGGCAAATTTTATCACCCGAGGTCAAATCTCCTCCCGAGCCCCCCATCCAATCACAGGCGTTGATCGCAAAACCAGTCTCATCCATCATGCCTTTAACTATTCCCCCAAGAGACGAACATGAAAATGCCGAGAGATGCATCGCCCTATTCTTTTTCGAGAATAAATTGGATTTCGGCGTTGCTCGCTCCCCGTCCTACCACCAGATGATCGACGCTATAAAAAAATGCGGGAATAATAGTGGGTTTGTGGGCCCCACAGTGGAATCGTTAAGGATGAATTGGCTGGGGAAAATCAAATCCGAGATGCAGCTGTGGTCGAAGGGCATCGAGAAGGAGTGGGCCATGACTGGCTGCACGGTAATAGCCGAGACGTGGGGCGATGGAAAGTCGAGGGCTCTGATCAATTTTCTCATTTCGTCTCCTTCCGGAACCTTCTTCCACAAGTCGGTGGATGCCTCTATGTACTATAAGAACGTGAAGTACCTCTCAGACCTGTTCGACTCGGTGATTCAAGATTTCGGGGCTGAGAATGTGGTCCATGTCATAATCGACGATGCTTTAAACTTCCCCGGACTGGCAAACCATATCCTGCAGAATTACGGGCTGGCTTTCGTTACCCCTTGCGCTTCCCAGTGCATGAATGGGATATTGGAGGAGTTCTGTAAGGTCGATTGGGTCAATCAGTGTATTTTGCAAGCGCAGGCAGTTTCGAAATACGTGTATAACAATTTACCCGCTCTTGATATGATGAAAAATTTCACGGGGGGACAGGATATTATTAGAACCGGGGTCACCAAATACGTCTCTAATTTTCTCTCTTTACAGTCGATGCTCAAGCACAAGTCGAGATTGAAACACATGTTCAACAGCCCCGAGTTCACGACAGATCCCACCTTCGCGAACCGGCCCCAGACGGCAACATGTGTCGGGATTCTTGACGATGGCGAGTTCTGGCGGGCGGTCGAGGAGAGCGTGGCAGTCTCCGAGCCGTTCCTGAGGGTGATGAGGGAGGTTGCGGGTGGAAAACCGGCCGTGGGGTTTGTGTACGAGATGATGACACGGGCAAAAGAGTCGATACGGACTTATTACATTATGGACGAGGTGAAATGCAAAACTTTTCTAGACATTGTGGATAGGAAGTGGCAGAATAGCCTGCACTCGCCTTTGCACTCGGCGGCGGCTTTCTTGAACCCGGGTGTGCAGTATAATCCCGAGGTTAAGTTCCTCGGGTCGATTAAGGAGGAGTTCTTTAGGGTGCTCGAGAAGCTTCTGCCGACACCCGAGCTGAGGCGGGACATAACCAATCAGATTCTGTTGTTCACGAGGGGGAGTGGGATGTTCGGGTGTAGCCTCGCGAAGGAGGCGATCGATACTGTTTCGCCTGGTGAGTTGGCATTTTCTTTTCCTTTTGTTTTTTTGAAAAGTAGCATCTAGATATGGGAACTTTGAACTTTTCATTCGATCAAATGTATGTTTACTGAGCTGTGAATGTTCAAAAATCTACTCATGAACCCCAAAAGCTACCAAATTAGATAATCGGTAAACCCGTTTGCAGGCATTTGGTGGGAACAGTTTGGGGACGGGGCACCCATGCTTCAGCGCGTGGCCATTCGGATACTAAGCCAAGTCTGCAGCACTTGCAATTTCGAGAAGCAATGGACAGCCTCCCAACAAATCCACTCTGAGAAGCGCAACAAAATCGACAAGGAGACTCTTAACGACTTGCTTTACGTCCATTACAATCTCAGGCTGGAAAAATCCTTGAAAACAAACCACTCGGAAAATGACCCACTTCAGATGGAGGACTTGGATATGACATCCGATTGGGTGGAGGAGGCCGATAGCCCGAGCCCGGTCCAGTGGCTCGACCGGTTTGGTTCGGCCCTTGAGGGTGGAGATGTTGGGGATCTCAACACGCGGCAGTTTAGTGCTGCTATTTATGGTGCGGGTGATAATATTTTCAATTTGTAGGTTTTTATATCATGCTGGTGTTTTGTACAAAATTTGTAGAATTGTAGAAGTTTGTATCTTTTATGAGGAATAGTAGGGATCATAATTCTCTGCCATGTATCATACTGAATTGAATTGTGATGCCTTTAGCAATACATACACTAATCAATATATTTTTCACATAAAGAAAAAAGCAAAACGTGCTCTTCAAGATGTGGCAAGATTATTGCTATAGCATGAATCAAAGAATGTGTAATCAAGAAGCATTCATAATTCATACTCATGCTGCAAGCAACTGCCCGAGCTTGAGAATTTTTTTATTGTGGTTAAAAATATACCAAATGTATCATAAAGAGTAGCAATATATGGCCAAAATAGAGTACATCCATTAGAATCAATCACAGTAAAATGGAAATATAAAATGTTTATTTAAGTGAATCCCTATACAATCATATAATAAGATCTTCATTCACACACTACTTCTCCAACCAAAACAAACTTCGACACATCAACGAGCTTCAAATCTTCATCATGTTTTTAGCTTCCCAACACCATTTATCTCATGATGGACTGTTGAGAAAATGAGCCAACGCCTTATCTGTATCGTTGTCGTACGTGATCAAAGCTTCCGCAACATTGTTAGACGAGAATCCCATTTCTCGTAAAAGAGTAAATCCATTGGCAAATTCCTTCACCTGAGATTATAAGCAGGGCAAAAAATTATCAATACTTTGCTTTACATATTCAACCACTTCTCCTTTTCTCTGTTGGTTTTTCCTTTTAGAGTTTGCATTAGAAACCTACTTTACTTCATTATATGCAGCAGCAGAGATCAGTAACAATCTCCTAAGACATATTCAGATCAATTGATAATACCTTGTCTATGGATATAAATCAGGGGAAGCAAAAGAATCTTCTTTTTTATTGTTCATAATCTTCCTCATCGAATTCTCATTACTGTTAATTTTAAGTATAATTTTACAGATATTACATAGTTAAAGAGATTTTTACCTTAGTGGGATTGTCTCCATAATTTGCAACCGCAAGAGGCACAGCCTCTCTGCTAAGACCTGCTGCTATATATTTGTTCAATATAGGATCTGTAGCAGAACCCTACAATAAAAAAGGCCAATTCACACAATGATATAGACTCATCCATTAAGAATACAAAAAGCATTGATCATACAATAACCGAGCACTCAACTCATCCACCCAAAAAACGAGCGGTGGGGGAAGGGACCGGGTTGTTTGATTAGAACAAAATGAACTTGCAAGCTCGAGATGAAACAAAATCCATAACAATAACAGTAAGCAACAATGACACATCAATCTAATAACAAGTCATATAGCTGTTCTGATCATTCATATTTTGAGCAAAAACAGAAAATCTATGCTAATGTCCAATTTAGCAAAATCCGGCACATACATATGAAGCTGTCGGTTCAGCTGCCTTTGGCGGACCATATTCGACACCAAGCCTACTCCAGTTGGGATTATCCTTCACTGCCTCGGCCAAAACATTCCTCTCAAAATCGAAATCAAAGTGGAAATTACTTCTTGGTATTTCCCCCAATTGTGGCAATAACGCAGGCTGATAAAATCAATTGAATTGTTGTTACCTTCAACCAAACAATAAAAATGCAACACTAAAAAACAAAGAAAAAAAAGAACAGTAATAAAAGGCGTACAGGTGGTGTGATCCGGTATTCGGGTTTTATAGAAACCCTAATTCCAACTCCAGCTGCAAATTGAACATACAAGAAACAAACAAAACACATCATCGATCGATATTAACAAATAAATTCACTAAAAATACGATCTTTTGTTAAACGCACAGCTGGAGGGGGCAGGCGGAGCGTGGTGGAAAGGGGGGGTTCGGATGTGCGCGGCGGAGGAGTGGGCTCCGGCGCCACCGATCTTCGGGTAGAGCGACGGCGATTGACCGTACGGCGAGTGAGATGCAGGGGCGGACGACGGTGCGGCGGCTGGGGGAGGCCGGCTGAACGAAGGGATGTCCGAATCGTACGGCGACGATCCGCCGGTGCGCTTTCTGAAATCGTATTCCATAGTTTTCTGTTGATCTAATTCAAAGACTGATTTTTTTAGGGGTTTGATTTTGCAATTGCGGTTTTTTAACTGGGCAAAACTATAAATAAGACAGAAATTTGAGTGGAAAAACAATCCTAACTGTAAGCAAAATAAATAAGTAAACTAGTTTAGGTTTTTTTTTTTTTTTTTTTTA
>CACSLK010011299.1:3452922-3478378 GCA_902706635.1 Striga hermonthica | reverse complement strand
AAAAAAAAAAAAATAGTTGCATAATTTGATTAAACTATAAATGATTAACAATTTTATTTACGTTCAAGTTAATATTGATCCGTAAATTATGAATAATTAATTATTTGACTTTTAAATTCAAAATTCAAATTTGGACTACATAAGAAATTCCCTTATATAATTCACACACACACACACACAATGTATCTCATATTTTTCTAAATTTATTGTCCGTTAGCTTATTTTTGAATTTATCAACCAATTATCTAGAAATAAATTACAAAATTTAATTTTTCTGAACCAATATTTGTTCAAATATCTTTCTGATTTTTAAAATGAATACATACCAATTTGCCAATTATCTTCAATCTCTTATGACAAGTTACTATGAGAGTATACTAACGTTTGAGAATCATATCTACTTAATTTACAACAAATTAATTTAAAATTCGTCTTCGATATCCATACCAAATAAATTTCATATCACTTATTTTGTTTTCAAAATTTCCAAGTACACTTATATCTATGCTAAATAAAATTGATACCATTAAATTCACACATTTTATTCCAAAATAAAATCGTCCATTTGATATCATGAATTTGATCATTTATTAATAACAACACATTTCCTAAAAAAAATGACAATTAGATATGTCAAATAAAATCGATCACTTTATACTAGAGCCACATTCATTAATTTTTCCAAATGAATACCATAAATTAATTAATTAATTTGATGAGATTTTTTATATTTTTTAAAAAACTATCACCAATTTTATTAAATGATAATGAAAATTTTGAAATGACAACACACTTTGGGTTTACTAAAATTGTTCGAAGAAATTAATTGTCTTATACAGACATAACAAATTTTTATAATTTTTGAGAACATGATTATATAAATGACACGTAATGAGTTTTTTTGTTTGTTTAATATTTAAACTACTACAACGCTCGTATACGGGTTCTTGCTAATTTTTTTTTTTTTAAATCTAAAATTAATGAGAAAAATAAGTTTAAAATTTAAATACTTTTTTATACAAATATATATATTATTATATATTTAGTATGACACTTTTATTTGTGCGACTTACATGTGTTATATTATAATAATTTTTTTTTAACTTACAACATATAACTACATTAAATATAAATATATCAATTGAGAACTAATTTTATTTTTCTATAATTTTAATAAATATTATTATTTTTAATTATTATAAAGATAAATATAATTTATTTGTTTCATATATACAATATGGATGTCAAATCGAAGATCATCAAAAGATGATTAATTTGATATATTATATATGTAAAATCGATAAGACATACAAAAGTTATCAACTTTTAAAATACATTTACAATTCAATAGCTAATTGAAGGAAACAAATCAAAAGTCAATGATGTATTAGTCACTTAGTATCTCATTATGTAAAATTACATAGAATTAAAGAGTTATATTAGTACAAGTAATATTAAAATACCTAAGTTAGCTAAATAATATTTATGGAATGTCTGAACCTAAATTATTAATTATACTATATCAATATTATTTATCCAAACCTAATTACGAAGCATGATTCTTGCCAAGTAGGATTCCGAAGCACCAGAAGCAGGGCAAATACTTAGGTGTGCCCTGGCACACCTAGCAAGGTGTGCCAGGGCCTTATGTGAAATACATTTCTTCTACAGGCGCGTGAGAGAGGTAAGGAGGTAAGTGTTTTTTTAAATGGGACATGTGTCCCATTTTTATTGGGTAATGAATTTCATTTATCATATTATATAAATTAAATTATCATTCATATTTTGTATAAAAAAATAAAAATAAAAATACCAAAATTCATAATTTTTCATTCTCTACAAATAGAGACCACATTTGATATTTTTTTGGAACACAATTAATTTATCATTTCTTACAATTAATTTATCTTATTAGAAGATTATGACGCAAATCTATAATTAGATGAATATGTTACATAGTAAAATGAACATGTTATAGAGTAAGATGAACATGTCATAGAATAAGATGAAAATGTTACATTTTCACAAATTAAATTTAGATGAACATGTTTTAAAGTAAGATGAACGTGTTACATAATAAAATAACATGTTATAGAATAAGATGAACATGTTACATAATATAATGAACATGTTATAGAATAAGATGAACATGTTACATGCACAATAAGGTGAACATGTTACATAAATAAAATGAACATTTATATAATAAGATGAACATGTTACATAATAAAATGAACATGTTATATAATAAGATGAACATGTTATAGAATAAGATGAACATGTTACATAATAAATGAACATGTTATATAATAAGATGAACATGTTACATACACAATAAGGTGAACATGTTACGTAATAAAATGAACATATTAAATAATAAGATGAACATGTTACATGATTAAATGAACATGTTATAGAGTAAGATGAACATGTTACATACACAATAAAGTGAACATGTGACAAAATAAGATGAATATGTATTGTTTCAATCTACAATCTGTAACATGTTCATCATATTTGAAAACATATTCATTTTATTATGTAACATGTTCATTATATGTCAGTATAATAAAATAATTACGAAAAATTATGAAAAATTATGAAAAAACGAAAAATTAGTTGTGTTCAAAAACCTATCAAATGTGGTCTCTATTTATAGTTATAGATAATGAAAAATTATGAATTTTGGTATTTTTATTTTATTTTTTTAATATAAATAATTAATGATATTTTAATTTATGTAATATGTCCCATTTTTTAATTAAAAAAAATTGGGGATGTGAACTACACTCTCCAAATTTCTCTAGTATTGGGTAATTTTGGAGAGTAAAAGGGCACGTGCAAATGTGCCCTGGCACACCTAGCTAGGTGTGCCAGGGCACACGGTAGTGGTACTGCCAGAAGCAGCCACGTAAGGTCAGCGCATTCGAGAATTATATATAAGGGATATCCTATATACACGCTGAACAAAAAACAGATTGTATATCTAAATCTGATTTTTTTAATTTTTTTATAGGATAAATTACTATTTTTAGTATATTTTTTGGGGGAAAGATTTACTAAAAATGATTTAAGTTAATTCTTCTTATATATATAGATTTGTACTTACTGATAAATTTAAATAATGAAATATAAATTATTATTTAGCTCGGGAAAGATGCCACGTTCCCGTTACGAAATTATTTCGTTGGGATTTGTAACTGTTAGTACAACAATCTCTGACGGTTACAAATTCCAACGAAATGATTTCGTAACGGGACCTTAGCATTTTCTTTAACTCAGGTTAGTAAAATTTTTTCTTCCAATTAATCTGAAAAATCAATTTAGCGGATTAATGTTTACCAATATAATTTTTTCTGAAACTTTATTCCATCTATAAATTATTCTTCACATTAATATTATTTACCATTTAAGAGATTATGACTAGATACATTAAATAATTTCACTAGTAGTTAGATAATAAAATAAAAATATTTTAACTATTCCTTATAATTTCAACATGTGATTTATTTGTATATTATGTCAATCATAATTAATTTGTTTTTATCATTTTTTTCTATTTTCATTTCTTTCCATAATGAAATTCTTATAAAATATATTTTCATTGTATAATATGTTAATAAACTACAACCATTGTGATGATAATTAGAAAAATTTCTTGATGGCAATTTTTAAATCAATCTTGTTTAATTGTTACAAAAAAATCAAATTCTAAAATAAAATGCATGTATATTTTGTAAAATATTTATACACAATGTTTTATTTTTAATTTATTTACGTAATTTAAATTTCCTGCATTAATAAATAATATTAATGAACATTAAATATTTTGGTTACATAAAATAAAAACAAGAATATGACTACTTCTATAACTCTTATACAAATACTATAATGACATTATTTAATAACAAATTTCATATAAAATAATAAATTAAGTATTATGGTGAACAAGAATATGCAAAATTGTTATTTTTTCCTATACCAAAGATTAAATATATATTCTAAAATATAATTTATAGTATATATGATTCGACAAAATATATTAATTAATTCACAAACTAATGGCTAATAGACTCAGGCTTAATTTTTTACGCTAGAAAAACAACGTTGATAAAAAATGTAAAAAATATATTATCAAACACTATTATTTTCCAGGTCTAATCGGACATGCCATGCCCCCAGGGCGTGAGGACAACTGGTCGAAGGAGGAGGGTGAAAATCCCTGTGAAGTATGAGGTCAGGGGTTCGAACCTGACTATGGTGGAAATAGGGTTGGGGCTTCCTATTTTCCCTAGAGGGTTAGTCCCACCCTTTGTTGGTGGAAAGCTGGCTTGTTGGCTTGACTCTTAGGGACCCACTTTCTCGATCGCTGGTCGGTCTTCCTAGGTGGGCTGGATGATGGCTTGGGCTTGGCGTCGGATGAACGTAGGGATACCTCTGGGTAAGAAAAAAAAAAAGAAAAATCGGACATGCCATATTAAAGTTATTCATTCATTTAGAGCATGATTGGATACAAAAATTTCTCAAAAAAATCCAAACATTTTTAATTCAACCACTTTTTTAACTCAATTTTAACTCAACCCACTATCATCAATATTATCAATACAATTAAATAATATAAATCAATCATTCTTACACACAACATCAACCTTAATTCACTATTCATTTACTCACATAGATTTAACTAACTATCACATCACATTTTCTCTCTCTTACTTTTACAACAATTTAATTTTAATTATTTTATTTTAAATATTATTTTATTATATCCACTAACAACTAACCATACCTATTTTTTCAAATTTAACCAACCCAAATCAAAACAAAAACAAATTTATATCCAAGCATGCTCTTAGCATCTCTACCGTACACGGCTACTTACTAGATTTAGAGGGATAAACTCAAGGCCAAACTTTTTTTTTTTTTTTTTTTTGGCAGTAAAAATACTCGAAATGCGTCTTTCCAAAATCCAGCCATGGCGCCATTGGCCCAACCCTGAAGCTCTACTTTCATTCTCACCTAAATTCACCACATTCGCTCCTCAACCGCTGCAAATACAGCACCCCGAGCAACCGCCGGAAGACGCCGACATCGACTTCATCGGCGTCGCCAATTCAACCCACTGGACCAGACGCATCCACGCGCTCTGCGCCGAGCGCCGCGACCCCGACGCCGCCTTCCGTCTCCTCCACCGCCTCGCCATCCGCGGCTACCGGCCGGAACCCCTCAACATTAGCAGTGTCGTCCACGCCCTCTGCGGCGCCGGCCGCTTTCCGGAGGCCCACGGCCGCCTGATCTCCTACGTCACCTCAGGCTGCGCCCCCGACGAGCGCACCTGCAACGTCCTCATCGCCCGGCTGCTCGACGGGAGGGACGCTTTCGCCACGTGGCGGGTGGTGAACGCGCTGATCGGCGAGAGGCCCGAGTTCGTGCCCTCACTGGTGAACTACAATCGCCTGATCGATGGCTTTTGTGAATGGGGGAAAGTTGAAACGGCTCATCTGATGGTGTATCACATGATAAGAAAAGGGCACTGCCCTAATGTTGTGACGTATACAACTTTGATTGACGGGTACTGTGGTATAGGCCAGGTTTATGCTGCCCAGAAGGTGTTTGATGAAATGTCTGATTTCGGAGTGCGATGTAATGCTCTCACTTACAGTGCTCTGATTCGTGGGGTTCTGAGGGAAAGGGATCTCGATAAGGCAAATAAATTGATGGCTGAATTCTGGGAGGTTATTGGAAATGACAAGGATTTGCAGGTTAACAACGCGGGTTTTGGCAGCGTGATTGATAGCTTGTGCAGAGAGGGCCTGTTCCACTTGGTGTTCAAGATTGCAGAAAATGTGTCGGAATGGAAAAATGTAGTCAATGAATTTGCTTATGGGCAGATGATTGATTCTCTGTGCAGGTTCGAGAGGTATAATGGCGCCGCAAGAATTGTGTATATTATGAGGAAGAGGGGTGTTAACCCGAGCACAATTTTGTATAACTCGATCGTGCACGGTTTGTGTACAGATGGCGATTTCTTGAGGGCATACCAAGTGTTGGAAGAAGGTTTGCAGATTGGGTACTCACCATCTGAGTTTACTTACAAAGTCATGGTCGGGGGTCTTTGCCGTGAAAATGAGCTAGCCAAAGCAAAGGAGGTTTTAAACATCATGTTGTGTAAGGAAGGTGTTGACGAGACTAGGATATACAATATCTATTTGGGGGCTCTTTGTTGTATGAATAATCCTACCGAGCTTCTGAACGTGTTCGTATTGATGTTTGAGTCCCAATGCCAGCCGGATATCATTAGCCTCAACACCGTAATAAAAGGATTTTGCATGACGGGAATGGTCGAAAAGGCTCTGCAGGTGTTTAATGACATGCTCGTGGGGAAATTTTGCAGACCAGATGAGGTCACCTTCACGACCATCATTTCCGGTCTTTTAAATGCAGGCAAATCTGAAAAGGCTTTGGACTTCATGACCAAAGTGATGCCCAAAAAGGGTTTTCCGCCAGGTGTCGTGACATATAATGCGTCTATCCGCGGGCTGTTTAAGCTCAACCTACTGAATGAAGCTATGCAAGTTTTTAACAGTATGACCTTGAATGGGGTGGCTCCTGATTGCATAACTTACACTGCTGTAATCGAGGGGCTTTGTGAATCCTTTAGAATAGATGAAGCTAAGGATTTATGGGGCCGTGTAGTTTGGCCGTCGGGAGTTCACGATCATTTTGTTTATGCCGCCTTGCTGAAGGGGCTATGCCGCGCTGGACGGTTTGATGAGGCATGTTGTCTGCTATACGAATTGACAGACTGTGGTGTGGTCCCAAATAATGTGAATTACAATATCGTCCTTGACCAGGCGTGCAAAACGGGTCTGAAGAGAGAGGCTTATCAGATTATTGGTGAGATGAAGAAGAATGGGGTAGCTCCAGATGCTGTGACGTGGAGAATATTGGATAGGTTGCATGACACTGGGTAAAACAGATTCTGGGGACTCGAATGTCGTCAATTTATCGAGTTAGCATAATTAGTATCAACAAGACAAGACGAAGTTTGGTTTACTGGAAAAGGTACCGATAAATTTTCTTTTATTTGTATTTTCTTCAATAATTTTTCTGTGCATATTTAGCCCTGTTGCCAACAAATACCTGGTGTCTGAAACTGTGGTTTTTTCACTGGATACAGTAATTTTTTACAGGTTTCTGGGTTCTTTTGTAATTAGCGTATGATTGTTTATCAAAGTACCAAAAATAAGCAGAATAAAGGTAAACAGAAAAATTTGGTTCTCTTCAATACACACACTGACATGAGCATTTTATTCATACAAACAACACAATCTCACCATCGCAAGACACTTATAAACACAAACACTTCTCCTAAAATCCTTCACTGCAAACATTCATCCTTCAAAAATCTACGCCGTTTAGAACAATCAAACCCCATTTTCTTTTTTATCACACCAAATCAACTTCACTGGGGCTCTCAAAAACCTGTGAGCCCCTATCTTGACAGGAATGACAAAAATCTGCGTACACATACAAATGCTAAATTCTCAGCTTTTTAAAACCTTTGCATCATTCTTAGCAGGACACGGCAAGTCTTGTCCGTCAGGACTCACGGGGTTATTTTCACAGGCCTCTATGTCCTTGTCGACTGAATTTGAAAACTTGAGATACTGCTCGATGTTGGATTCCGAGCTGCCGGACCTCCTGTGGTACCATCTCGTTGTCTTCTTGGGCCTCCTCTCGCTGATTGCAATGGCTATGTCATTCGGAAATAGGTCCCGCAGGACAAAGGCGTGAATAATAGTGGTCACGAGCAGTCCTGATACTGTAAGTGTGGACAGGATGCAGAGGATGATGGTTAGGGTTTTGGTCACAGTACTCATGACCACATCCGAGTATCTGATGGTGGCAATGGCGGCTCCTGTCATGGGGAACGTGTAGGCCCACCAAGCCAGTGAGAATCTGCACGAAATAATCCAGCATGCAAGATTGATTAGGAAAAAGTTCAGTGTCAAACTCGAAGCAGAAAGGTTGGTTTGCTCTTAGCTGGAACTTTTTTTTTTTTTTTTCTTTTTTTAAATAATGGTCTTGATACCAACTTCTACTTCTGATTTTTGCGTAATCTTTATTTGCAAATAGATATATTTAGTTCATGAGCTGTGAAGAGAAGAGTGGGTTTTTTGATTGAATTGAGGTGCATGGAATTATAATTATGTAAAATCATGCGCAAAATCAGAAGCAAAAGTCAGACATTTTGAAACACACAAAAAAATGTTCCTTTTCTCCATCCAAAAGCTAACAGTTGCATCTTATAGTTGGTTTCAACTTTCAAACAGTCCTTTTGGTGTAATTAATAACAGAATGGGTGAAAATGTACCTGAATCCTCTGAAGAAATTAACTCGAACGGCCTGCAACAAAAAGAACAGGTACAAAATGAATCCGATTAGTATCGAAACACTATTGGAGATGAAGGCCAAGAAAAATTCCAGAAGCTGGACGGTAAAAGACTGCGCTTAAAGAACTAACCAGCGAAAAATAAAGGAACAACGCAATGAAGTATGCGATCCTTGACCCGTAATCGAACGAGCCCTGAATCCTTGCCCATGCCATGGAGGCTACGCTCGGTGCAGCCACAAACAGAAAGAAAACCGGGTGGAGCTCCTTTGGGAGCGTCTCGTTTGTCGGCAGTCTCTGGTAGAGTGTCACAAACAGCACAATGTAATGGGCCAGCCCAACCGCGAAAAAGAAAATGGGCCCTTCT
Organism: Striga hermonthica; assembly: GCA_902706635.1. Classification (NCBI taxonomy): domain Eukaryota; kingdom Viridiplantae; phylum Streptophyta; class Magnoliopsida; order Lamiales; family Orobanchaceae; genus Striga; species Striga hermonthica. Next base: position 3,469,616 of record CACSLK010011299.1, on the reverse strand, counting down.
TTCAGACCCATTGACGCTCCAAGTAGAGCCCCGACAAAATTCCCCACCACCGAAAGATGATTGGATGGGTTTGCCACCTTTGAGAGCCGCCTCTGCCCGCCGGACATCCACTGCCCGTATATTTTGATCTCGAGAATAAAAAACGGTGTCATGAGCACGTACCACAAAGATGCATGCAGGGTTTTGGCTATCGATGGTGGTACTCCCAAAGCCAAGAAAAGAAGGGCAATAAATGGCGCGAAAAAGAAGTTGACACGTATCGGGTGGTAATATTCGCGTCGTACAGCCTCGAAGTATAATACTATTTTGAGGCTGTACAATACTGTCACAGTGAGTACGAGGGCAAGGGATATGAACCAGAGTACGAGGTTTATGTCAGGGGTAACGTGGAGGAATTTTGTAGAGTTCGAGGTTGCTAGGGTTTTCCACATGATGGCTTGGCTGCTCACGCCTAAGCAGATACCGAACGAGGAGATCGGAAAGCGTAGGAGAAAAGGCCACGTCTTGTCTTCTGGGAGGAGTAATTCTTCGGAAGCCTGTCGGGAAAATTAAAGAATGAATAAAGAAAAGTAAATCGATAGATTTTAAGACCTGGACAAAAATATCGAATTCTTTCGTCTATTTTTTATCATCACTTTACCAGATTCTGGCTGGAAAAAGATGGTCCTTATTGTTTTATTTTCTTTTTTTCAAATATTGAGTTCTTGCATAAATGATTAATGTTTATTTTATTTTATGTTTTTTTATAGGGAACATGAATAAGTACCCGCAGTGTATCCAGCTCGGGTCCTTCCAACGCATCAAAGTACCGATCCACGGGCAAATTGATTTCCGGGTGCTGACGATCATTTCCAGGCTCCTGCTCGTCTTCCCGGTGTCTTACCCCACGCAAGTTCGATATCTGCTTCTCGAGTTTTCCAGACCATGTCTTGAAAGAGTCGAACCTCTTATCCTGCAGCCGATCGATTGTCGGATTCCTCGCCGGAAGCTGATCGGACGGACCATCAAGAGCCGAGCTTTTTGGCATGGACATCGGCTGAGAATAAAACCGTGGCTTATTTTTCGAGCCATCGCCATTTTCCGAATGTGCCGCATCATCAGAATTTGGAACATCGCCTCCTAAAATTGTCTCGCCGTCTCTAAACATGACTCTGTTTGTGCTCTTTACGTGAGCTTCATTAATGGGAGAAGGAGGCATGCTGATTGAGACTGAATGCTTCCTTTGATGATTAGAGTGATTTTCCTCATTTTTCGTGCCTGCAGCTGCCTCCATCCCCTGAGATTGGTAATTTTTTCATAGATATTAAAAAAGACAAAAAGAAAACAAAATATATATATATATATATAACATATATAAGTTAGCATTTTTCTTAAACAAGATTTTATAATGAGATCTTGCTTGATGCTCCATTGATGTTTTGACTAGTTTTTGCAGTAAAGGTGATATTGCTTGCATAAAGTTATATATGCCTTGAAGATGGGCCCGGCCCAGCCAGGCCCGGCCCACGAGAGTGTGTGTTCGTATGAGAGAGAGAGAGAGAGAGAGGCTTACAAATATTGAGGTTTTGGGATGAAAAGCAGTTGAATTGAGTGGGGACTTGTGGTCATTATTATTGTGCCCATCAACACTATCAAAACCAGAAACCTCATTTGCAGCAATAGCTTTGATCAGTGATGGGAGTTTCTGCTGTGGATCTTCACTTCCCAAATGATTCTGTTTTCTTTCCTCCACAACAATATCAGCCATTGCCTGTAAGTTTTTTTTTTTCCCTTTTTTTTTGGTCCACCTCAAGTTTATTAGACTACAAATTTGAGGCCACAAATGGAGATGAAAATATGAAGCCATGGCACCAAAAGAAACAAAAGGTGGTAAAAAAAGAATCAAGATTATGCTAATAATATTTCATTTTTTTCCCAAATGCTCATAATGAAGGACAAATTTTGGAAAAAATAAAAATAAAAATAATAAAAAAGAAAGAATTTAGGTGCCAATCAGCCCAAAAATCGTTGAGTTTTTACCTTAAACTCTCTTCTTTGCTGGTTGCCTGATGTTTTTGGAAGCAATGCAGACCATTAAAAGCTAATAATGCTCTGTTGGTGTGTTTTTTTTTTAAAAAAAAAAATTTTCGTGTGTGTGATTGGTTTTTTGGTTTATCTTTCGTTGCTACTTAAAGAGTTGAAAATGAGAAGAAGAGGAAGAAAAATGGAAAACTAAGAGCAGATTTTCTGTATTGAGGGCCCATATACAGTTGTGCAACAGAAAGCAGTATTTATAAGTATGAATCAAAGCCCAAAGGTGCTAGCAAGCTTCTAGGAAGCCCTGCCTCTATGCTCTATCTACTATCTTCATTTTAGAGAAATAAATAATAGCAACAATAAAAATAAAAATGGGAAAAAAAAAAGTGGTCCATCTATATGCAAAAATTAGATTTTTGTCATATAAATATATATAAAAGTAACAAAATTAAATGTTTTGTGTATAAAATTTGTACATTAAAGTGTTAATAATATGTATCTCATGATAATATTTACCATATAAACATATATACATAGTTTTATTTTTAAAAAAACAAAAAATAAAAAAAATAAAAAAAAATATATACGGGCCAGGTCAAATCGGGTTGAGCCCGCGGGGTCAATGCACCGGGTTGACCGGGTTTGACCGAGTCCTTTGATGCGCGGTCCAAATGGTCCAACCCGGGCCGATTCCGGCTCCAGGTCGACTGGGTCCTGGATCGACCCGTCGGGTTGGTCCGAGTCAAAAAACTATGTTTTTCCATAGAATCAAAATAGTGTTGGACACAAAATGAAACAGTTCAAAATAAAATTAACCGAGTAAATAGAGAAGTTATGGTAGTAAAATTAAATACACTCCCTTATTAAGAGGAAAAGAGCATTAATGTTAGGTAAGGAATTAAAGAAAAGGTAAGAGAGGGTTTGAATATTTTGCACCACATGTGGTACCATATTATGGTGTCACAACATGATGTGGCACATTATGATTGATTTTCTTTTATCACACATCATGTTGTTGCACCAATCATAATGTGCCACATCATGTTGTGGCACTATAATATAGTGCCACATGTGGTGCCATAGAATTTCTGTAATTTATATAGCTTTCACACTTTCCGCTTATTCTCTTGGATGGTTTGAATATATGCAACCTTCAGCCAATAAGCAGAACCACGTATAAATGCATTACTACTATTTAAGTAGCTTCATCAAATCAAGACAACAAAGTCTAAGTTGTCAAATGTCACTCTCATGTCTTAATTTGTCCTCTTCAAAGATAAGAATGAATTTGCACGCCTAGACAAGAGATTACAAAGTTACTTAGTCTGGTTTTTGGGCTGCATTTTTTAGCTTTTAGTTTGTACTACCAAAAAGGGTTCTCCAATTTGAACATTAGGTTTTCATTAACAGCAATTTGTGTTAGAGATTCATCCAACTTTACCAAAACATCTCCACTTTTTGGCACTCTTTAAACTTGTTTGCTGGTAAAAAATTTCTACATGGACCGGCGGCCGGTTGGGATGACCTGAAACCCGATCGATTTTGAGTCGAAACCCGGGTAGTTTGTGCCTTTGAAAGCTTTGCAGTCGACTTGTTTATGTTTAAACTATACTCATATACTTGTGTGGTAATTATTTATAATAAGGGCCTTGAGCGATAATTCACTACATTGGGTCACTATCGTGAATCTAAAAGTTGACAAATGTTTTAGATTTTCTTGCTGCTAAAACCGTTCGATTTTCATAAGACGTATCTCATTAGAATACACTCAACTTTGTAGGACTTCCCCAGCAAATATTGACATCTTGATCATAGAAAAAATGAAGGTATTATCATGCATGCATACATGTTGCATAACTTCATAGCCATTTGATTATCGAAAAATCAACTATCCGAAAACTTGAGTTTCAAAAGCTCTAAATCAATTTTAAAATTTAATTCGAAATTTATCTTAATTGAGTCAAATTTGTTTTTTGTTTTTTTATTTTTATTTTAAATGTTATGAGATGAACTACTATTAATCTTGTGTAGTGTAGTTTGAGAGCCAAATTTTTTATTTCAAAACATAATGTGGCAAAGTTGAAAGGAAAAGGCAAAGAATTGTTTTGTTTATTTAAATCCTAATTTTAGTAGTAATTAAATATAATTCACATGGGAGGTATCATTTTAAGATGACAACAAACACATGGGATGTATCGTTTAATTTGATTTTATAATCACATCTTTTTCGGCCTATGAATTAATTAGGTATATTTAGGTAATAAAAAGTTGGACTACCGCAAAATCAACGAAAATGATAACATTTTTTAGACTTATTTTTGTTTGTTTATTACTATTGTCAACCAAATTGAGAGCTATGTTGTAGGTTAGCAAAGTGACAGGCAAAAACGTAGAAAATGACATTTAAAATTAAGCATATATAGGCCGTATATAATATGGCATTTTTATTTTTTTTTTTATTTTTTTTATTTTTTTTTTTTTGTTTTTGATATACAAATTAAATACAATTATATATGTCACCATCCTCAATGTAAGATTAGAGAATCGGTGCAAGAGGGTGCGGTCCCACGCAGATTAGACGCACCATAAGAGGGTGAGCCTAGGTGCACCATAGTGAGGTTCCATCCCAAAACCAATTGGTGATAGGAAGAGCAACCCTGGCCGGTGTTGGCTGGGTAGAGATAGAAACCAGACAGGAGTTGGTCTGGCTCTGATACCATGTAAGATTAGAGAATCGGGGCAAGAGGGTGCGGTCCCACGCAGATTAGGCACAGGAGTTGGTCTGGCTCTGATACCATGTAAGATTAGAGAATCGGGACAAGAGGGTGCGGTCCCACGCAGATTAGGCGCACCATCATAAGAGGGTGAGTCTAGGTGCACCATAGTGAGGTTCCATCCCAAAATCAATTCGTGATAGGAGGAGTAGCCCACTTGGCTTATATACTAGGCTCATTTTCCCTATAGAACCAATGTGGGACAACTCATAAGTGATACTTCAACACTCAATCAACAATATAGTCAACACAAACGATATTGTTAGGATTGTCTAACTCTAGACATATCTTATTATCAAAAAATACATACATGCATAATATGAAATGTGTGCCAGTTTAATTATAGTGTATTTTAAATTATGAGATTAAATTATAAAAGTATTTAATTTTTTCGAAAGAGTGATTGTCTAACTATTAGGCAGCATTACGTAACTCATCTCCAATATTGTAATAGTTTTTATACAATATGTATTAATGTAAAGTTTTAATTTTATTCCCTTGTATAAAATTAAGAAAATACTCTCCATCAAATATATTGAAGAGATATCGCTAGAAAATTTAGTTTATCATGCATAAAAATTAAACAAATAATAACGGATAGTTGAATAATAATTTTAATGTAAAAAAAAATAATTATATTTATGAATGAATTATAAATTTTCAAGTAGTATTACCCAACCTAAGCACAGAATGAGATAGGTGGATTGTGCCTCCTATGACTCGTTCATTTTATCTTGATTATTATATTATTAAGTAAGAAAAAAAAAATTATAATATATTTGAGATGTCTGTTAATGATTAGCGTTTTGGATCACATAAAAGGTTTGAGAATCACTCAAGGATTTGACCCGTAAAATTTTAGTAGTAATTTGAAGTTATATTTTGGATCCAAAATATTAATTTTGAAAATATTATGTATCGAAGTTTTTGGTTAGAGAATTGCAATTTTATGTCAATTTTATGTCAAAACATAAAATTATATACTTACTAAACACTATCAATTGCATACTAACTAATTTAATTAGATAGTCTCAAAGGTGCTAAAATATATATCTCAGTGAGTGTCGAATGGATCATAATTATAAGTGAAAATAGTCTTTTTCACCCCACTTATGTAATAAGTTTTTCACACTGCCCGTAGATAAATGAATTTTTTCATTTGTGCGATGAATATGCGATAGTTGCGCGATGACATTGTGCGAAAGTTAAAAGTGCGAAGGCATTCGCATATCCCTTCGCACTTTCTGGGATGGAAAAAGTTAAAGTGCGAAGACATTGCCCGATGAATATGCGACAGTTATGCAATTGATATGCGACAGACGACAATTATGCAGTCCAGTCGCATAACCTTTGCACATTCCAACGTGAAAAAATTAGTGGGCAGTGTGAAAAACTTAATGTATATTTGTATTGGGATGAAAAATATTTTTTTCCCTAATTATAATCTTGGCACTTTCCTTTTCGGGCCTTAATTTCAATTACCAAGTTGCGTGCAGAATCAAAGTTCTTAATCACTATATTAATCTAAAATCTACTGGATTATCGTTTTCCTTTTATTTTTCTATTGACTTTTTATGATTTTATGCTACAACAAGAGTTGAAAGAATTATATATGGGCTGTAATATCAAGAATGTTTGTCCCCCTCCACATAAAATACAACTAACCATCAATTGTAATATAGCAAGAAAGACTTAAGAAACTTCATCATATTCTTCTCCTTCTTTAAGTTGAAAAGAAGTGCAGAAAAAATGTAGGGGAAAAAAAAAAAGGATGCACTAAACCAAGTTGTAAAATGAAGACAAATTTAAGGGGAAAAAGGAAGAAGCAAAGTCTAGTGGATTTTGAATGGGTTTTAAAGGGCTAACATTATTAGATAATTAATTTAATATATTTGTCCTTGTACTTTTCCAATAAATTTGCAGCATATTGGTCTAACTATCAGAATTTTCACTTGTGAGTTGTCACGCATCGTTTACATTGAGGAAATAAACCTACTTTATAAATCTAGTGGATTACTCATTCCACCAATTAGTTTTTGTGATGGAACCTCACTTGAGTTTTCTCTGTTTATGGTGCGCTGACGTACCCGACTCCGTATATGAGTTTGAGCTTCTTATGAAGAACTCAAAGTGGGGGAGCGTATTAAAATATTCATTTGTGAGTTATTCCACATCGTTTACATAGAGAAAATATACCTAATTTATAAGTCTAGTAGGTTGCTTCTCCTTTCACCAAAGTTTTGGGATAGAATCTCATTTGAATTTCATATAGCTTTCCCTGTTTTGATGCGCTTTATCTGCATGGGAGACCGCACTCGCTCGCCCCCTCCACCCTCCCCATATTTCTTACACTAACTATTATATTGTCTCACATAAATTTTTTGATTAATTATGTGTAATTTCGACATGATAACTCAAAAAAAAAAAGGTGATTAATTAATTATGTATTTCGACATAATAACTCAAGAGGGAAAAAAAGGTTACGATGTCTCACATAAAATTTGTGAATAACTACGTATTTCGACATAAAAAAAAAAAGATCATAGAACTCATATTAAATTGATTTTAATACTAAAAAAAAAAATATAAATATCATGGAGCTCAGTCTGCGAAAATGTGGCAACTAAAGATAAGACCAAAGAATTTTACAGCTATAAGAGAGATTTTTATTTAATTTTCACAAAAATATTGGAGATAAAGATGACATATTTATGGTTACTGAAAAAGTTAAGGGGTGATTGTTTACAAAATAATTTACTCACTTTTATTTCAACTCAAAATTTAACTCAACTTTAACTCAACCCCACTATTTTTAATATTATTCATATAATTAAATAATACAAACAAATCATTCTTACGCATCACATCAACTTTAATTTACTATTCATCCACTCACATAATTTTAACTACCTATAATTTTTAATAATTTCCAATCATTTATCTTTTACTTTTACATCAAATCAATTTTAATTATTTTATTTTAAATATTATTTTAATACATTCTTAAAATTTCACTACAACTAACCATAATACTTTTTTCAAAATTAACTATAGTTAACCAAAATAATTCAATTTGAACAAATTATTTTATAAACAATCAAACCCTAAATTTACAATGTTAGCCCAATAGATCAATGGTCCAATTTCTTAATGGATCAAGTGCTGTGATGAAATTTAAGAGCTGAATAGGAAACAGTATCATACACTTGAGAATATGGGCCTCGTCAGAAAGCACCCTTCGTGTTATTAAATTTTTGGTTTGATTTTCTTCTGAGATGGATATAACTAAATTATCTGACAATACAATAAATTAATTAAGGGACTGCATTCATATTATGACCCAAAAAAAAAAATGGTGTATTTAACTTGAATTATTTTTTTAAAAAAAAAATTGAGTATTCATTTAAATTTTGAAACATCTTAAAAATTATGATATATTCAATTTATTTATTATTTAGATTTGTCTCAAATTTTTATGATTTATCGATATTTCAGACAAAAATCAAATGCAAATCCTATCTCAAACCCCACATTACTCATTAGACTTCCGATCATTCCATTTAAATCTATAAATAAAAAAGAATCACTCAAAAAAAAAATGGCATTCAAAATCTCAAACAAATACACTCAAATATGTTAGCAAGAATTATAAGAACCTTTTACGTTCGCCAATTACGATATTACAAGGGGGACAAATAATAATAATAATAATAATAATAATAATAATAATAATAATAATAATAATAATAATAAAAGAAAAAGTCATCATGGTCCTGAAAATGTGGCTTCCATGTGGCCTTGCAACTTTTTTCTTTTTACTTTTTGAACATACTTTGTACTCCTTAGAAAGTTTAAGCAATATGATTTTTAATAGTTAAATATAAATACTTGCATAAATTAGACATTTTAAATATGATTTTTAATAGTTAAATATAAATACTTGCATAAATTAGACATTTTAAATATGCTAGTAAAACATCTTACTAGCATAAAAAATAAAAAAAGGTGGGTGCTTATGTTTTTATTTAAATTAAAAACATTTTCTTTACTCACGCAAACTTCCTCTTTTATGACTCATATGGGAAAGATTAATAGTTTGTACCTTTCAATTCTCTCGCCTGAGATCTAGATTCCCTTGGGGAGGTTAGCGAGGAGTGGGGATGCTGTAAATTTTCTGTCCAGGATTTGTTTCTGAGTTAGTGTGCGGAAGGGTAGGGTTTCTCACTCCCGATGGATGCAGATAGGGAACAAGAAGTTGGGGCGGATGTGCTGTCCAAATTCCAAAAGTGCTCTTTGTCAGAGAAGGAAGCGGGGGACGTGGAGATTCGAATTGATGATATAAAGACGAGCGAGGAAGAATGTGGGCGCAGTTTATTTGGGAAGGTGATAGGGGACCGTAAAGCTAGTCTCCTTGGAATCAAACGTACCATGGGAGCCATTTGGAGAATTCAGCAAGCTATGGAGGTTATGGAACTAAGTGATAATTATTTCCAATTTATCTTTTGTTCATTGGAGGATAAGTACAAAGTGGCCTCTGGTCATAACTGGCTCTTTGAGAATCAATACCTCATTCTCAAAGAATGGAGCCCATGTTTGTCGAAAGATAGTGGATGCTTTGATGAGCTAAAGCTGTGGGTTCAAGTGTACAATCTACCCATAAACTGGATGAGTACGGAAGTGGGCTTAAGAATTGGAAGTGTGTTTCAAGGGGTGAAAAATGTTGTTGTTTGTAAAATGGGAGGAGAAGTTGGCAGCTACCTAAAATTGTTAGTGATTCTCAACATAAAAGAACTGGTGCCGAGGTGTACGAACGTGAAGTTGGGTGACCAGAGAGTGAGTGTCTCCTTTAGATATGAGAAGTTGGTTAATTCCTGTTATTATTGCGGGATGATAGGGCATCTGGAGAGAAACTGCAAAGCCAGACTTGATGATATTGAAAGGAAAAATGTTGCTGAGGGACAATATGGTGAGTGGATCAAAGCCACAGAGATTAATAACATTGGCAGAAGTGGTCTCTCTAAGAGCTCTGGGGCAAAATCCAGTGATCAGCATCAGTATGGTAAGTCGGGATCAAATGCTTCAAATACTGCCCCACCAAATCTATCTTTGGATAAGGAGGAGGCCGAGACTAGTAGAAAGGAGCAGTCACAAGGTGAACTCGCATTGAAATAGAAGGATCTAGTGGGGGAAGAGATGCAGGTGTGCCTATCTGATGAAGGTAAAGTTACAGATCAAGTTGGCCCAGTCAACATTGATATTGAGGTTTACCAGGGTGGAAATGAAGGAGAAGACAGCCTTGCAGCTGAAACCTCAGGAAAGGAAGTTACATATAAAAGTCCCATGGATGGTAATATTGCTGAGAACCATACTGGTGCTACTTGGAGGAGGAAACTATCTTCCATAGGGGGAACTAAAAGGCAGCTGAAGGATAGTGGTCTTGTTGTTGATGGCCAGTCTATGAAGAGGGGAATGGAGGAATACCATCATCATGCAGATTCTGAGGATAGAAATGAGATACCCTTGGTGACCAACAAGAAAGCAAAATTAGATTCTTTAAAGGTGGAGAAGGCCAGCCTCGAGTGGCCCCAACGTGACCAATGAGAGTTATGGTGTGGAACTGTAGAGGTCTGGGTGGGCCCTCTACAGTTTTCCAGATCAAGGACTCTAGAAAAGTCCACCACCCAAACCTTATTTTTTTGTGTGAAACTAAAAAATTTTCAAAATTTACTAAACCTGCTTGTAGAAAGCTTGGTTTTGAAAATAGATGGTTTTTGGAAAAGCCAGTGGGCACTAGAGGGGGGCTTTTATTATTATGGGATATCAACACTGAAGTGAGAAATGTGGTGGGGAATGAGTTTTGCTTAGAGGTGGAAGTTAAGGGTCCTGGTTTGTCAGGATGGGTTTGGGTAATCTTTGTGTACATTAGTGCTGATAGATTGATTAGGAGAAGTCAGTGGGAATATCTTATTGGGAGAGCGAGCTGCTGGGGGGAGGAGTGGTTAATGGCAGGTGATTAGAATGATCACTAGCAATGATGAAAAGAGGGGGAGGGGGGTAGAAGGAGAAGTGAAGCTAGTTTTGTGGGGTTTAAAGATTTCATTTTGGAGATGGAGATGCAGGAGATTAATCAAAATGGAGCTTTCTTCACGTGGGGCAATAATAGAGCTGATGAAGGGTACGTTGAGGAAAGGCTAGATAAAGTCTTTGCATCACTGGGCTGGACCAACAGATTTTCCAATATGGAGGTGGACAACTTTTTCAGAAGTGCTTCTGATCACAATGTGTTACTCATTGCAACTGACAAGGATCTAGAGATGAACAAGAAAAGGCTCATTTTTTATAGGGGATGGATAAAAATGGAAGGGGTGTCCCAAGCTATAGAAGATGGTTGACACATCAATACAGAAGAATCTCCTATGTTCCAAGTCCATCAGAAGGTAAAAAATACCAGAATGGCACTGTTGGCATGGAGGAAACCATTTAAAAAAAAAACTTTGCTGAAGAAGTTAAATCCCTGACAGGAAAAATGGAAATTATGAGGAATCAAGGGGGCAGCAAAAACTGGGATGACTGGGAGAGGGTCAAAGCTGATTTGGATAATGCTCATCCAGAGGAAGAGAAATTCTTAAGACTTAAATCCAGAGCTATATGGCTCAAGGCAGGGGAGTGCAACTCTAAATTTTTTCATGCATCTGTGGCCCAGAGAAGAAGAAATAACAGTATCCAGAACCTGTTGAAAGAGAATGGAGTCAAGTGTGAAACCATGGAAGATAAAGTTAACCATATCACTGAGTTTTACTCCTCTTTATTCTCAACTGAAGGGTCTCAAGGTGGTGAAGCCATTCTGCAGCATATGAAACAATCCATTACAGAGGACATGAATACTCTCTTGATCAGACCTTTTGAGGAGGAAGAGATTAAAGAAGTTGTTTTCAGCTTGGCTCCTGATAAATCCCCCGGTGAGGATGGTATGTCTGCTATCTTCTTTCAACATTTCTGGCATATTTTGAGTAAGGATGTGTGTAGGGCTATCAAATATTTCTTCTCTTCTGGTACTATGCTGAGGAACTGGAATCACACAGTTGTGACCCTTATACCTAAATGCCTTTATCCTGAATCCCTTGTCAACTACAGACCAATTAGTCTGTGTGGGGTGTTGTACAAAGTGATTGTTAAATTGCCTACAAATAGATTGAAGACATGTCTGGATGTTTGCATAAGTCATGAGCAAAATGCTTTTGTGCTTGGTAGACTCCTCCTAGATAATGTTGTAATTGCTCATGAGGTGTTTCACTTTCTTAATAGACATAGATCAGGTCCCAATATGTTCTTTGCTTTAAAACTGGATATGGAGAAAGCATACGACCGAGTTGAATGGGATTGCATCAGGAGAATTATGTACAAGATGGGTTTTCATGGCAAATTTATCAAATGGATTTATTCTTGCATTTCTACTACATCTTTTTCTTTTAATGTGAATGGTAAAGTGGTTGAGTTTGTGAAACCAACCAGAGGGATTAGACAAGGTGACCCATTGTCTCCTTATCTTTTCCTGTTGGTCTCTGAGGTGTTGACTTCTCTGGTTTCTCATATGGTTGATGTGGGCAGATTTAGAGGTATTAAAGTCTCTAAAAATGGACCTGCTATCTCACACTTGTTGTTTGCGGATGATGCATTAATGTTCGAAAAAGCTGATGAGATACAGGCCATTACTATTATGGAAGTGCTTAAAACCTACCAGGAATTTACTGGTCAGAGAGTGAACCTGAGGAAATCTTCAATGTTCTATAGCAGGAATTGCTCTGAAGAGACCAAGTCTAAACTATGTAGCATTTTCAGAGGTGTGGTGGTTAAGAGATCCTCGAAGTACTTAGGGCTTCCTTTGGGAATTGCTGCCTCCAAAAGGAAGACTTTCCAGTTTGTGATTGAAGCAGTTCGAAGTAGAATTGGCAGTTGGTCTAATAAGTTCCTTTCTGTTGCTGGTAGGGAAGTGCTTGTGAAGGCAGTTTTAAATGCTCTACCAGTTTTTGTCATGTCCTGTTTCTTATTGCCAGTGGGGGTTTGTAAGGAAATCAGCAAGTTGATAGCTCAGTTTTGGTGGAGCAAAGGAGAAGGTCAACAACAAGGGTTGCACTGGAAATCATGGGACAAACTCTCTGTTCCTAAAGTCGATGGAGGAATAGGCTTTCATGATCTTGCTATTTTTAATAGACTTCTTGTCTTGAAGCAGGTGTGGAGAATTTTCTCTAATCAGGATCTTCTCGTTAGCAAAGTTTTAAAGCAGAAATACTTTTCACGCAATTCTTTATTTGATTATTCAAAGTCCCAGAGTGCTTCTTGGCTATGGAGTACTTGGTCTTCCCTCATTCCTATTCTGCAAGATCACATCAACATTATCATGAAAAATGGGGCCATGACTAGGCTCAATGATCATCACTGGGTTCCTGGTCTGGTAGGAGGAAAACTAGAATTTATAGCTCAAATTGATGGCCAAATGTTTAAAGTGAAGGACTTGATGTGTAATGGTGGGACTAGATGGGATGGTTCATTGATTATAACCTTGTTTAAGGAGGAAGATGCAACAAAAATTATGGAAATCAAGAGCCTTAATCCTAATCTGATGATATATTGAAATGTTCTTTTGTGGATAAATGGAGTTACTCTGTTAAAGCTGTGTACAACAGGTTGATCAGCAATAAACTTTGCTATATTTTTGAAGCTGAAAGCAGCAAAACTGCAATGGGGAATCTAAGAGCTAGAAGAAGGTGCTCGCAGTTAAAAGTTATGGGTAAGATAAGACATTTTATCTGGAGATGCTTCTCCAATATCCTACCTGTAAGAGACAATACCAGGAGAAGAGGAATTCAAATAGAGGTGGTGTGCCCTAGCTGTGGGGAGGCAGATAAAACCCAGGATCATTTGCTGTTTAAATGTGCAAGAGCGAGGTTAGTCTGGAAATTAGCACCGGTGCAATGGAATCAGATGGGAGAGGAGAACTTGTCCTTTAAAGAATGGTGGTGGTGGGTATCCTCAATGAAGAACGATGAGGTTGCAGAAGAGAGGATTCAACTTTCCACCTATATTTTATGGTGGTTGTAGAGAGCTCGCAATCTCTGGGTGTTTGAGAAGGAATGGCAATCGGAGATAGGAGTGGTGAACGCTGCTTGTAAGGATTGGAATGATTTTTCTGGCAGGATGATGGAGTGAAGGTCGAAAGCTAGAAGGAGAAGCCTAGGTCGAGTGTCAGTGGGCTTTTGTTTGTAGCTGTTCTTACTCCAGTAGTCTGGTCTGCTTGCTGATTTTTGTGTGCAGTGATTAGCTTGGTGTAATATTTGTGTAGTAATTAGCTTGCTTTTATCTATTTTCTGGTTCCTTATGGTAGCCTTTGGGAGGATGTATTGATGTATTAGAAGTGGTTAGGCAGATTTGTGATTTCTGTCCTCTCATGTTCTTGAGGATTAGGGCGTCTGCCCTTTGTACATATTTTTTCATGTTATAAGAAAGTTTATGCTGTTAGAAAAAAAAAAAAAGAATCATATGGGAAAGAAAAAAAAAAGAGCAATTCGGTCATTTTAGGCCAGAAAATTAATAAAAAGACTAAAAGGTGTTGGCGAATAGTGACCATCTACCAATAGGGGTGCCGTTTCAAAAGGTCTCCCACTTAGCTTTGAAATTATTTTATAATTTAGCAGACGTTAAATCTTAAATGTGACATGTTTCATTAGGCCAAAAATAAAATAAAAGATATTTTTTTTTTAAAAAAAAAGTACTTTATGATACCATATTTTTAGTCTCTTATAAATAAGAGAAGTTCATATTCATTTTTCAACAAAATAACTCTTCATTATAAACCTTGATATCCTGGTTGATTCGATTCGTGGTTCGAGATGTTCGAGATATTCATGAGAAAAGAGTGCAGAGATCACGCAGATAAAATACAGAGGGAAACAAAAAGAGGGAAAAATAGGGAGAAAAGGCAAAAGTCAAAGAGTTTGTCAATTTTCGATCCAGCTATACAGGAAGCTACTTACAAGATAACGAAATTCTTTCTATTTATTCTTAGTAGAGATAAAAATTACTCTTCTTTATTTTTTAGATAGTAGTACATATATTCTTTTTATGGAAAAATTGCACATCCAAGCTCTTTTTAGGTTTACAACTATTTAAAGTGTGATATGTCAAGTTAGAGAATTTTATTTATTGTAAATTTATAATATGCCGGGAAATAATACTCGGGGCGAGAGATTCAATTCTCCCATGTCGCCCCGCGGGGCGGCATGGGGACGAAAAAAGGAAAGAGATCCAGTCACTCGCTTCCATTGGGCGAACTTTCACTTTCATCTATTCTCTTTCCAGTTATGTTGTAGTTCCTTTTCACACTTCCAGAGGTAGCAGAATGGGCTAATAGCAATAGCAAAAGAAAAAAATGTAATCAATTCTTTCATTCACTTTGCTTCGCCAATACTTTATCCTTCACTGCGCATCTGTCGCACCATTCCCAAATGAAAATTTGTAAGTTCATAGTTGAAGACAAGGGAGTTTTAGCTTTTTCACAGGCAAGGGGTTGCTATCAAAAGCCGGCCATCTACCCGACTGATCCGTTTTAGATTTAAAATTTTTTTATAGGGTCTTTTCCCCGGGAAAAAAAAAACTCAACATTTTCCGTTTGATGGTTCTTTAAAAATCCTATCTTGATCATAGCGACTTGTCAAAGCTTGGTGGCTGGTTCAGTCGCTTTCGAGAACTAAGATTGACTGTCAGAACACACCTGGGAAGCTCCTTGAGTATTAATCCTCGCCCGTAAATTTGATATGGACCTTCAGGTAGCACCTTGGCCCTATCTTCGGCGGTCTTGAATTTGAAAAGGATCCAACCATTGACATTCGAGACCGAAAGATGGTTATCGGTTCAAGAACGTAAGGTGCCCCAAGGAAACCCTATTGCTAGAAAGAAAAGAGCTGGGCGTCGGGGCCTTCGCTACAGTCAATCGTTCGGGCTTACTCCCCGAGAAGCCCTCTCTTGTTCTAAACTTCTGACTATGTGTCTGCGCTTTTCAGTAAAGAACCAGCTAAGAGTGATTAAACGGACAAATCTCGAGCTGTCCCGCCAAGTATTACCAGACTGTAAATTTATAATATTATTTTTGCATATCAGACATTGAGAGATATTTTCAAAAAAGGTCATGACAACAAATATTGTGAAAATATCTCAAAAGAAGATACATTAATCCAATTAGATTTTAAGGAAATTCTAGTATCTTGGGGCAGAAAGAATATAATACGGGAAATTTGATATCAATGCGAAAATTAGTAAAGATGATCAAGTTTTATTTTCAAGACTTTCCTATATCTGATGTACACATTCTTGAGGATCAGTTGCAGAACTATATTGTTGATAAGAGCTTTAACCGTTTTTGCATTTACCTTTTCATTAAGTTTGTTATATTTTTTAATTATATAGTTAGGCCCAGGGGCGTAGCCAGGAATGAAAAACACCCTGGGCTGACGACCGATAAAGCTACCACTTGAATGTACAATTAGTTGTTCGCTAATACACCTTTTGGTTCGGCTCGGGAAGGAAAGCTATAATATAACTCATTTAATAAACAAATCGAGTCAAGTTTGTTTGTGAATATCTATTTTACTTTTTTTACAAATATGGGACGAACAAACTAAGTTGTACACGTTCACGAATAAACACATCATGTTCACGAACAACTCGTGTATGATTTTTGGTTTATGGAACAAGCCGAGCTTGAACGTTCCTTTGGCTCGTTTATTAAACGAGTCAAGCTGAGCTAGCTCGTTTATTAAAGATCACAAGCTCGTCCACAAATTGCTAGGTTCGGATCTAGTAACACTACTAGTGACATGTATAAGACAAATATAAAAAGCTAAGTTTTAA
>CACSLK010011299.1:3427373-3437995 GCA_902706635.1 Striga hermonthica | reverse complement strand
TGCTAAATACGAAGCCGGTCAAATTTCTCCAAATAAGCTAGGGCGGTCTCGTCTCCATCAATTAGTGACCGATAACCGATGCTTATATTTAAAACATTTATACATATATAGTCCTTGAACTTAATAGAAATTACCGAAACCCTTTTACACTTCTTTTCAAGGAGTATCAGTTAAAGGAAATACCACAACGAATTATAAGCAATATGAATAGATCCTCCACTCACTCACCCATCAAAAAGCCATAAAAGATAAAAACATCACAACTAAACTTTATTTAGTAATTTACCCAAAACATAACATGAAAATTTGCTTTTTCTTGAGGATTCATCATGTTGGTGGTCGGCTTATGTTAGAAAATTATATATTTATTCTTAAAATATATATTTATAATTTTATATTGGAATATTACATTTCAAAATATAAACAAATCATTTACAAAACAGTGGAATTATTTATATATTTATTAGAATGACTCATATCATAATTTATACATATAATTTTCTTTTTCCTTATACATATAATTATTTGACTGGTACAATTTTTCTTATTTTAAATCGTTTTCTCAAGTTTTTAAATGTTTTTTTTTTTTAAGAGAAAAAAGTAGAAATTTAAATCAGTTTCACCTTTTCCAGAGATGAAAGGTGAGTTCTGGTGAGTGTGTACTATTCTTAACTCTCAGGTTACTTCATTAATGCTCATCTATCCAATGTGGAGCCACAACTTGATATTTGGTGACCAATTATTTTTCAACTTTCTTCTTACCTCTTCGTCTCCATACCTGCAAAGTTCCGAAATGGAATTTTCGACATAGAGTTTTCGAAAATCAAGTCAGTGCTCGTGTTTATATTATTACTCAAAAGCATATTAATGCGTAATACTCATTATAAGTCAGAATAAAGTCGTACATCCCTTTTATATAAGATGATTACATATAGCCCTCGAAGACTTACATTATCTAATTAGGAAACTAAATATTTTTATATTTTTTCGAGATCTCTTATAATATTTACAGATTCTCCATATCGTTACAATCCTATCCATGTCAGGCATCTCTTGATCCACGTTTCTCTACCTTGCAACCTTGAGCTACGCATACATTCTATGCCATAGCTCAGTTGTTGTGAGCCCAGTCATTTAGTCCAGGGTTACTTGTCTTGGTCCTGTCGACCATGCACTTACTTGAACTCATCCGACTTAGCAGATTTAAGTTGAGTCAAGTGAGCTCTAATCCTGAACCGTGCTGTAACAGCCTCGGTACAAGACTGGGCTCTTTATGATATATAGCAAATATGTAAGGGCGTGATTGTATATGAATTCAACTAGTAAAAAACTAGTTTTTTTTTTTTTTTTTCTGAACTATAGTTAAGTTTGAAAAAAGATGGTATGGTTAGTTGTAAGTGGATATATTAAAATAATATTTAAAATAAAATAATTAAAGTATATCAAAGTAGGAGAAAATAATTAGAAGTAATGGTTAGTTAAAATTATGTGAGTGGATGAATAGTGAATTAAAGTTGATGTGATGTGTAAGAATGATGAGTTTATATTATTTAATTATATAAATAATATTGAAGATAGTGATGTTGAGTTAAATTTGAGTTTTGATTAGTTTTTTAATGTACAATTCATATCCAATCGCCCCCTTAATTTTCCGCTTCATTAGTTGTTGGAAATGTTAAATGGTGCCCGCTTTGGATGGGAGAATGCTCTCCATCCACCATGGAGCCACATATGGATATCTCGTGAACTTTCGATTACCTTGTCATACTAAGACTATATTTGGTAAAACTAGTTGATAACTGATAAACTAGTTTATAATTTATCAGTATTTTTGGAGCTTATAACTTATGACTTATAGATGAAAAACTAGTTTATATGATATAAGTGTTAGTAAAATTAACTGATAATATAGCTGAAATAAAATTTTCAACGGGCTTTTTTGAAAAGCTGCCCAAACAAGCGTATGAGATAAACTCGTCAGACTAAACGAAACTTATTTGAATACAAGAATCTTATAATCTAACCAAATAAGCTATAAGCAAGATTATTATTGTAACCAAACATGGCCTAATTCTAATGTAGTTTTTGTCATGTCGAATATATTAATTTGTACTCATTGTGGGGATAAGCGTAGAATTAGTAGAGGTGACCAAATAGCGGTTCCGGGCTTGGTTTTGAAGGCCCTAAACTAGTTCAAAAATATAAGTAGGCCGGTATGGTTAACCGATGTTCCAAACAGGTTTATAAACCACGAATTCTGAGTCGGCCGGTTTATTAGAATAATATTAACTGCAAAATAATAATAATAAAAAAAAAAAACAAAATAAAAGGCCGTACCGTCAAATCCAACTCGACTGATAAATATATATATATATATAGTTCGAAATCGACCCGATCAAACTACGGACTTAATTAGTTCATTGATCACCGGCCGAACTCGCGGTCATGTCTAGGAACTAGGCAAAACTATAGAGAGTAATTTATAGTTCAAAAAGTATCATATATATGTTTGACGGAACGAAAAAAAGTGTGACGCAAAAGGCCAAATGTCAATTGGACTTTACAATTGTGAATGCTTAATTATTATAATTTGTGCAAAAATTATAAAATGATTATAATTGATAAATAACACTAATTTGGTCGTCAAAAGTGATTGGTTGAGTAGTCTGAGTTTGCATCAACTCACAAAAAAGAAGTTGGTTCAAGAATCCATCATTTTATTAACTTTATGCAACAACTTTGAACGTGCAATGAAATAAAAAAAGGGCTCGCATCATAAACTTTATTATATGATTGTATTTGCTATATATATATATATAAGCTAGCTTAATTTAATTATTTTATAACTCATTTATATTTAAGTATCATTTAATAAATAAGCGTATTTCAAATGATTGAGGCAGCATTACAATTAAGTTTATATAAAAATATATATTTCATTTCTAACGATGTATCACAAATTTTAATTAACATTTTTATAACATCAACGAATTTTTCATTCATCTATCACCATCTCAAAAGTAATTAATTTATGGAATATCGGTGTTTTTTTTTTTTCTTTTTTTTTTATACAAAGGAGGAGGCCACCTGCCTAAATTAATACTCGGCGAGGATATGACAACCCAAAATTGGTGCGATCCAGTCGGGTAGAATGCTTCAAGACTTGCCATATGATCAGCCGCAAAATTGGCTACCCTATGTATGTGTTGGACTCGAATAACCCATTCTCGTTGGACCATATTTCGAACGGCCTTAACCATCGCTCCATGGGGCCCGAGTTTATCTTCAGCGCCACAAACCATTTTTTGCATGCGAAGGCTATCCATCTCGGCGATAACTTGTCGATATCCCTTCTCCCAATCCAATTGTAAACCCTGAAAGAATCATATTGGTGTATTTATTAACTATATGTTAATTGTGGAGCTAAATCTACAAAATATTCCATATATGTAAACTATCAATTGAAGACTTATAAAAGCTAGCTTTTTATGCAGAGCCGCCCCAACTTTTTCCTTTATTACCAATTCAATTCAATTTGAGTAGGTACCAACGTGTAAAGAGTACTTGTGAAGCAATATAAAGCCAAACAAACACGTGCAGTGCACCCTTTTAGGGCCACGCCCCACGTTAATCATCTATCTAATCTCTACATGCATGAAATAAGGTAATTAGTCGTCTATTTAAGTTCCAAATTTTACTTACGAGTTTTAAGTAACATATAATTATTACTTGATGAATAAGATTTTTAATGTAATATAACTGAAGTTGTATTTCCATCAATTCGGGGGAGTTATCGAGTTGAACCGGCTAGAAGTAGCTCTTGTTTGTCTAGTTGAGTTGAGTTCAACTCGTCTAATAAAAATAAAACTTAATTAATTCAATTGCACTATTTTATTTATAATTCAAAATAAAAATATATAATTAAGTTGATTGAGAACAAGCTCGGGTCTGTTTGTTTAATAAATGAGTTTTATTAGTTATTTAAGTTCGGTTCGTTTAAGTAAACGAACGAGGAATTTTCAACTTTTACGATACAAATAGCTCATCCAGTATCAACACCAAATTTGCCAGAAAATACATATTTTAGACTGCATACAAAAACATGATATTTTACAGTATAATTTTGTATTTTTTTTATTTTAGTTATAAAATATGGTAATAGACTACGAGAGCATAACATTTGCGGTTAGGTATGAGCAATTTACAAAAGATTTATGAAAGGTTGATGGTACAATAACATAATGTTTGGCATAACAAATATGTGACAAGATTAATTACAAATCACATCAATTTTATAAATCTAACCTAACGCACATCATTTACATAATTCATTATTTAAAAGTTTATGTAATTAAAATAGATTTATTTCATGCGAAAGGATCAAACTGACATCTATTTACTTAGTTTTATGTTTTTACGTACCATTGAGAAATAAATAGAAAACTTAATAAGTAACGATTTTGTATCATTATGTGGAACAAAATATTAGGCAGAATTAGTTAAAAGGCTTAAAGCTTCATGCATTGGACGAAGCATGTGATTCTTAACGAAGACGTTTATACACAATGTTATGGTGGGGGAAGATGCTATAGTCCCGTTACAGAATCATTCCGTCGGAATTTGTAATTATTAGATCAACTATGTGTGACGGTTACATGATGATGTAACGGTTACAAACTCCGACAGAATGATTCCGTAACGGGACATTAACATTTGCGTGGGATGATAAATTATGGACAAATTATGTGAAAGCTCAATGACTCGTGTCATCTACAAAAACCAGAAAATGGGTTACATTATTATTATTATTATTATTATTATTATTATTATTATTATTATTATTATTATTATTATTATTATTATTATTATTATTATTATTTTTATTATTTTTATTATTTACATGGTTATATGATCATTGCATCAAATTCCGGACTTGTAAACAAATCGAATTTTTTATTCTATTCTATATTCAATTTGAAATATTCGAATTCGAATACGAATAATATTTTATATTTAAAAATTAAACGAATCCGAATTCGAATTTGTAGATATTCGATTCGAAATTATCAATATTTGATTCATTAACAATAATTATATAATTTTTATAATTATATATAGTGTAAATTTTGTTTATAATATATATATTTGTTATAATCTTAGTATTTCTAAGACAAAAAAAATTAAAAACATCCCAAATTAATAATTTGCTCTAAAAACATCTCAATTGGATAAGAAAAACATAAACAATATTTTGGTAATTATAATCTTTTTTTGAAAACAAATTTCGAATCGATTCGAATAATGTTCCAATATTCTAAACGAATCGAATACGAATCAATAAATGAGTTCGTTTCCAAATCGAATACGAGTTCGAATCCTAAAAGATTTTCATGAATCCTAATCGAATATCGTAATATTCACTTCGATTTTTTCGATTTGATTCACTTACAACCCTCCCTTTTAGCACATGGGTAAATATCAATTTTCTGATTCGCAATAGTATGTATCTAACTTTTGGTGTTGCTTGTGGGTAATTTTTTATTTTTTATTTTTTTAAACGTACGCGTATAATAACAACAATTGGATTTGAGTTTGAGCTGCCATACCCATACCCTGCCCATCAACCCACCAACAGTGTCAAGTTGCCCTCCTTGACAAACGTGTTAATAAAAAATTACCATATGACAAACTATTTGCAACTTGCTAATCTCATTCATTCAATTTCTACCTAACTTAATACCCAGTTATTTATTCTAATGATGAAGAAAAAAAAATGTATAAAAAAAGATTTTGACCATATACACAATTCATGCCGTGGATGTAAACAAGTCAAACCGAGCTAAAACTCTAGTATTGAACTCGAACTCATGATACTCAAGTTTGAGTTCAAGCCTTTAACGACTCGAGTCGCCTTCGTCTAGTTAACTAAATGAGTCATTAGTTGAGTTTGAGTTCGACTCATTTATTAATAGTAGCAAGCTGAACTAAAGCCCTAAAGTTTTAACGAGCCGAGTTACAAAAAATTATATAAATAAAATCCTACTATTAACTAATTGAACTCGAGATGATAAACGAGTCGAGCTCACGACGGCCTCGTTCTGTTTTACAGATCTAAGTAAGTATATGTGTTTTGATCATGCAAGTAGGGTGAAAATGAAATACACGGAATTTGATTTTTATTTTTGTTTTGGATTAAAATAATGTCAACATGAGTACATTTGCGCGCCTATATATGGCGCCCACTGCGTAGCAACTGATCCATCTCATTTCCACGTCATCATTTATTGTCTTCATACACAAGGGGAGAAAAAATCGGCCTCCATAGATACTTTTCCTTTGCTAATCATATCGAAAAAATCCTTCAAAACCACATATAAATTCACAGTTTGCGCCCCTCACATTTTCCCCACACGGATTTTTATTCACAATTTCTCTGGTTGTGTGTGTGTGTGTGTGTGTGTGCTTGATATTTTTCTGCGCGTGTGTGAACATTGTTTGGTGCTGTTGATGTGATGGAGCAGAAGCACGTGTTCCTGTCGGCATTGAGCATAGGGGTGGGGGTCGGCGTCGGGCTCGGCCTGGTGTCCAGCTCGACCGTCGGGAAATGGACCGGCGGCGAAGGCTATGCGGAAGCGGACGGCATCTCCGCCGGGAAGCTGGAGATGGAGGTGCTCCGTCTGGTGGTGGACGGGAAGGACAGCAAAGTCACGTTCGAGGACTTTCCGTATTTTCTCAGGTAGTTTGAGAAGGAGATGAAAAAAGGTTATTTATTAAGTGAATTTTTTTATTATTCCTGAATTCTGAATCGTGTGTATTTTCTCAGTTCTTTCGTGTTTTAGCTTAATTAGTTGATTTATAAGTCGTCTATATTTTTATCTATTCTTCGTGCTTTAGCTTAATTAGTAGTTTTTGGTTTTTATTGATAATTTGAGAAGTAGATTCAAATGGTTCAAGCTTTTGATTTCGTATTAGATAAGCAACATTTTGATTCTCAAAGTGTCTGCTGTGTTCTTGTGAGCAAGGGACTTAAGGGAATCAAGTGAAGTATTAAGATCTACGTTTAAATCGTTGATATGTTTTTGATCCATGAGTTCAAGCCGCTCGTTTATTATTTTGATCTAGCTTAGTATTACTTGTGTTGTTATGTGATTGCTAATCTACTTTCATCAATGATTATGACAGTGAAAAAACACGTGTGTTGTTGACAAGTGCTGCTTGTGTTCATCTGAAACACCTGGATGTATCTAAGCACACTCGGAACCTTTCGCCTGCAAGTCGAGCTATATTGCTCTCAGGCCCTGCAGGTAAAGCTTAAATCACCATAGTTTCATTACTGTTTTGAAGCATATAAAGGTTCATTTGGTGTTTACTTTAGTCTTATTATGTTCTTGGTTTTGTTTCAGAATTGTACCAGCAAATGCTTGCCAAGGCTCTGGCACATCACTTTGAAGCGAAACTGCTACTGCTGGATGTAAATGACTTTTCACTTAAGGTAGTTCCTTTGATGTTAATCTTGCATCGCCAAATAATTTCGAATGCATTTATGTACCTAATTTGTTTTGTGTCATTGGCTACAGATGCAAAGCAAGTACGGTATCGCCAAGAAAGATTCTGTAAGCATGATTGATTTCCTTCAAACTCTTTTTTCTTCCTTTTTTTTTTTCTTTTAATTCCTTAAAATTTGAAGTACGTTGTTGCTAGAACTAGTGTATCGGGAATTCGGGATTCTTCATATTGTATATTATTCGTGTGAAAATTAAACCAAATTGCATGACTAGAAAATGTACTGATACTCTTTTTTTTATATATATATATATAATATGCTGTAGTCTCTCACAAGATCAATCTCCGAAGCAACGGTGGAGCGATTGTCCAGTTTTCTTGGTTCCTTATCTATGCTTCCATATAAAGATGATAACAAAGGTATGAACAAAAGGCGACATTTTCCCATTCTTTGTGTTTTGGCTTATGTTTCCACACACTCCGAAGATTGGTGGTATATTTCTGGATTAAATCGAGATTTGCTTTAGATATTCTAATTGACGTGATATGGTTTATGTAATAACTATCTGTAGGCACATTGTCCGGGCAAAGGAGTGGACTAGATGCGACTATGAGGTACGCTTAGCTTAAATACTGTGCAAATACATCAAATTGCATTTTGGCTAAATGTCTGTGTATGACATAATATCTGTTACTTGAAGGGATACTGAAGGAGCCAACACTTCCACAAGGCCTCGCAGGACATCCTCTGTCTCTTCAGATATGAGTAGCATAAGTGGACTGTCTTCCTCTTCCAGTCCAGGTTCAATCACAATACTCCTTAAGCATGATTTAACTGCTATACTTTCTCTGATTTTATGAGGAACATAATATCTAACTTTTTTGTTTTTCACCTTTTTAGCCCATCCCAAGCGTGTATGCAGCTGGTCATTTGATGAGAAAATTCTCCTGCAGTCGGTTTATAAGGTAACTGCATCATTCACCGAAAGTTCATGCAAAAATGATTTCATTTGCCTGAAGAAAGTTGGCCTTGTTAAAACTTATTCTACGATTATAATAAATAAAAATGTGACATGCAGGCCTTAGTTTCAATTTCCCAAACAAACTGCATAATTCTCTACGTCCGTGACGTCGACAAGCTTTTTTTCCAATCCCCGAGGTTATACAAATTGTTCGAAAGAATGTTGAAAAAATTGACGGGGCCGGTTTTGGTACTCGGTTCCCGAATAATGTTAGACCTCGATGATGACTGTGTTGAATTAGAAGATAGGCTGAGCCTTCTATTTCCTTACAACATCGAGATCCGGCCGCCAGAGGACGAGAATCACCTGGTGAACTGGAAAAGTCAACTGGAGGAGGATATGAGGAAGATCAAAATTCAGGACAACAAGAACCATATAGCAGAGGTATTAGCTGCGAATGATCTCGAGTGTGAGGATTTGGGCTCGATATGTTATGGCGACACTATGGTTTTGAGTAACTACATTGAGGAGATTGTTGTCTCAGCTTTGTCGTATCATTTGATGAACAACAAGGACCCTGAGTACCGTAATGGGAAGCTCGTTATATCAGCTAACAGGTGGATATGTAGCATTTCTTTTCCTCTTTTGTTCACTTACTGTTTCGTTTATCGATTCCCTCGCATCGTAAATGGGCAAGTGTTCACTCGACTGCACTTTAATGCAGTTTATCTCATGGATTAAGCATTTTCCAAGAAAGTAAAAATGGTGGAAAAGGTACCATCAAATTGGAGACCAATGCCGAAGGTGTCAAGGTTTGTCCTTTTCACAGTTCTGCTTTTCTAATAGTTACAACCCTTTCTGAGTTATCACTCTGAAATAATTTTACCATTTGGATCAATTTTAGGTGTCCGACGGGAAAGGTGACGCCGGATCCAAACCTGAATCAAAGTCCGAAAACCCAACATCCGAGAGCAAGGGCGAGGCAGAAAAGTCAAATTCATCAACAAAGACGGAGCTTGAAAGTGCAGTGATCTCAAAACCCGCTGTAAGGATAGCACAATTGTTAGTTAACTAATTAACTCCCAACTTTCTCTAACGAATTCTATATAGTTTTTAGATTATTTGGAGTCCCATTGTTCTCATCCTACACTTTTCTGTCCTCAGGAAGTCCCTCCGGACAACGAGTTTGAAAAGCGGATAAGGCCCGAGGTCATCCCGGCTGACCAAATCGGGGTCACGTTCTCTGACATTGGGTCCCTGGAGGAGACCAAGGAGTCCCTCCACGAGCTCGTCATGCTCCCCCTCCGCCGGCCGGACCTATTTTCAGCCGGCGGCCTCCTCAAGCCCTGCCGGGGCATCCTCCTGTTTGGGCCCCCAGGCACCGGCAAGACCATGCTCGCCAAGGCCATCGCCAACGAGGCTGGCGCTAGCTTCATCAATGTCTCCATGTCCACCATCACCTCCAAGTGGTTTGGGGAGGACGAGAAGAACGTGCGGGCCCTATTCACACTGGCCGCAAAAGTGTCCCCGACTATTATTTTTGTGGATGAGGTTGATAGCATGCTCGGGCAGAGGACGAGGGTCGGGGAGCACGAGGCAATGAGGAAGATTAAGAACGAGTTCATGACACATTGGGATGGGCTGCTCACGAAGCCTGGGGAGAGAATTCTGGTGTTAGCGGCAACTAACAGGCCTTTCGATCTGGATGAAGCCATTATAAGGCGTTTTGAGCGCAGGTAAAACTTTTGAAAATTTTCTTTCCGTACAGTTAAATTGATTCAAACACCCTTGAAACCATGCTCATATTCACATTTTTTGTTGAACAGAATCATGGTTGATCTACCATCAGTGGAAAACAGAGAAAAGATCTTGAGAACCCTTCTGTCGAAAGAGAAAGTTGAAAACCTTGATTACAAAGAGATTGCAACAATGACAGAAGGATACAGCGGAAGTGATCTCAAGGTCTAAATTCCCTTACTTCTGTTAAACTGTATTTTTGGCTTCAATTATCTGCCACTGACCGGTGAGCTGTGACTAACCACTGTTGACAGAATCTATGTGTGACGGCAGCTTACCGACCAGTGAGAGAATTCTTACAGCACGAGAGGCAGAGAGACAAGGTATATTATACCCCAAATCTCCTAATCTTTTTTTTTT
>CACSLK010011299.1:3257823-3279665 GCA_902706635.1 Striga hermonthica | reverse complement strand
TTTTTTTTTTTTCCTATAGGTTGGTTATTTTTCTAGATGGTTCCAACTTCCAATCATATTTTCATCACAACTGACATATATAGTGGACAATAATACAAGAATACTATACTATGGCCACCTTTAAGAAATGGGTTTTTAAGGTTAAGATGAAAAGACCAATTAGTTGTAGGGAAATTATAATAAATAAGATCACTATATATATGGAGTGGAGATGTTCTTATTTATTTATTTTATTTTATTTTTTTGATTATTTTTTTATCTTTGTAGATAGTTGTAAAAGTTTGTATTAGAATGTTCAATGGTGAGTTGTCCCACATTGTTTATATAAGGAAAATAGACCTAATTTATAAAACTAATTATGGGCTACTTCTCCTTCCACCAATTGGTTTTGGGATGAAACTTTACTTGTGCTTCATCTGGGCTTTTCCTCTCATGGTGCGTTTATTATTATTATTATTATTATTATTATTATTATTATTATTATTATTATTATTATTATTATTATTATTATTATTATTATTATTATTAATGGGCTAGTATATATACTGGGAATCTTATATAATGGGCAGTGCTGGGATTTATTTATGAGTATTGGAATTTCGTAGTTAGATTCAGTATCTTCAGTATCTCTCTAATAATTTGCTGTTTGCATTGATCTGGTGAAAAGTCATTAATGTACATTTCTATCATAGTGTTGGTAGATATTTTCATAGTTCAAAAGATAACACTTATATTATATTTAATTTATCAAGCAAGTCATGTGATTTTGGTGGTAATTATTATTTAATTTTGTCAAAATCTAGCTAGCACTATAAAAAAAAAATTAATCATTTTCGTTGATTACTCAACAAAATTAGGTGCCTTCCTCAATATCTCTATTATTATACATAAGACAGGTGATCAACATGGGTGAAAATTCCTAATAAAATAAAATAAAAGGTTAGGGTGGGATTATAAGTCTTTTTTTTTCCCCTCAATAGTTCTTATATATGAAGTGTACCACCCCCATTATTAAGACTCATCATATCTCAATTCAAAATAGCCATGTGATAATGTTTTATTTTTTTTGCATATATATATATATATATTACATAATGTAAAAAAAATTATCATGATGAAGCTTTTTATGCATGTGTTACATGATATGTAAGTATTATATTATAGTTTGGTCTATATGTGTTGAATGTAGATGTACATGGTAATGCATATTTCATTGATTGAATGAATAATATGTATACATACCGATGTCGTATTTATTTATACATATATCATTTACTTAATAAGTCGAAATCGAACGAGTTGTTCGCATAAAACGATTTACATTCTTCTTCCTGTACAACCAAGAATTCTAGCGACATAAATATGGTGACTTTTATAATAAGTGTAAGTAAAATAGAAACTAACACAGAGCTTTTTAGAAGGCGTTATAAAACTAAAATAAAAGCGACGCTTCTTAGAAGATAAGATAACCTATAGACAACGTGGTAGGAAAATTCATAACAGAGTTCGACTACAACGATCGAATCGATTATTTCATGCACAAGCATACTAGTAAAAAAAAATGAAAATCATCATAAATGTAACATAAAATAGAACATTAGTGGAATTATGTTGAGATCCTATATATCCCCTATTATGATAAGTTAATAATAATATCATCAAATTTATCAACTCTACACGTAATAACTATGGACCAAAAAAAAATGCAACATATTATCTACATTAATGCATTAATTGAAAAAATAAACAATAAAATAAAAAAAAAATGTCTTGTTAATCGCCTAACTTTCATGCATAGCTGCCTAATTCGAATGTGGAATTTAGAGAAAGAGAGGACATGACGTTAGAAAGTGATGCATCCTAAGACCTTAGCTGGTTCATCAAAGGATTTTTTTTTCTTTATTTATTAAATTACAAAAATAACCTTTTCACCCTATTTTTGTTAGGGTAAAATACGTTTTCCCATCTGAACTATCACGGTTTTGGCGCATCACCATATAGACTATTTTTTTTTACAAACTACCATATGAACTATACAAGTTTGTCAATGTGCCCCCTAAACCAGATATAAAAGTGGTTTTGACTGAAAAAGTTGTTTGGTCACCATATGTGCCCCCTAAATACTTTTACAAACCACCATATGAACTATCACGGGTTTGTCAATGTGCCCCTAAACCACTTTTATATCCAGTTTAGGGGGCATATTGACAAACCCGTATAGTTCATATGGTGGTTTGTAAAAAAAAATAATTTATATAGTGATGCGCCAAAACCGTGATAGTTCGGGAAGAAATATTTTACCCTTTTTGTTACCATCAATCAAAATATTCTTCACTTTCCCATCACATATCAACTTGGAGAAAGCTCATTTGGCCACCACTTTTGCAGTGGGCTTCACAAAATGCTTCCCACAATTTGGCGCACTTCTATGCACATAAACCATCTTGCAAGGGAGGGAAAAATAAATAAATAAATAAATAAATTTAATTAATAAAAAAAAGGAGGATAAAAGAAGGGCATGAAAGATGGTGAAGACGAGTGCCAAGTGTAAAGTGTAGACGAATCAAATAGAGACATATACCAATGTTCTAAATTGTTTAAATTTTATTGGATTTGAAAGCTATGGTCAAATTTCGCTTTCATTGTTGGCTTAATCAAACATTACACGTTTTTTTTTTTTTTTAGTTAATCAAAGAGTAGTTTAATATTCTAAACATATTGTTGATTTTTAGAGAAATACTGCGGTCCCGTTACGGAATTATTTTGTCGAGATTTGTAACCATTAGATCATCATGCAACCGTCGGGGATAGTTGTTTTAACGGTTACGAACCCCGACGGAATGATTCCGTAACGGGACCGTAACATTTTTGTATTTTTAACTAATTGAGTCCAACTTGATTTTGGTCCTACTACTGACGTAGAGTAAAATCTTGGAGTTAATCGAATTGAAAAGTGCATCATATATACTACGTTAATTAACAACAACAACAACAACAACAACATTGTCTTTTTGTCCCAAGCAAGTTGAGGTAGGCTAGAGATGAAACACAAGAGAACCAATGGTAAGAGAAACACAAAAATGAATCAAAACAAAAGGAAGAGAATAGAGCAAAGGAGAAAGGAGCAAAAGTCACGGTACTGGAACGTTCATTCCTAGCCTCCAAACGCTCCTATCCATCGTTAAATCCTTAGAGATATTCCAATCTTTAAGGTTTCTCTTAACCGACTCTTCCCAAGTGAATTTATGCCAACCTCTACCTATTTTTACATCATCGACCCACTGTAGAACTCCTCTACACACTAGTGCATCAGGAGGTCTCCGTTGGATCATCACAAATCTTAATCCAACGGTGAGAAACTCACAGTTGTGTGTTAATATTGTTGCAGCAGGCGCTGGCATCCACTGTTTGGGGGCATTTTCTTTTTATCATGACTGGATTTTTCGCTGTTGCCTCTTATGGAAGCCTCATAAACTAATATATATGTGCTTCCCAAATTCTAGTTGTGCCCCAGTCAAAAGCCACATATCGTATTCACAGTCCCATTCATCAGTGGGAAAATTTTTTAAAAAGTCAACCACCAAAAAGCACCCAATCAGAAGCAATTTTAGAGCCACCCCCCCGCATAATTAGCAATATCTTGAAGAGACCAAATTAGAATCTACAAGTGGGCAAGCCTGTTCAATGACCTGAAAATTGAAGATTAAATGGCCACAGAACAATATACCTAACAAGTCAAAAAAAACATCATACTAAATCTAGCCCAAGTATGATAATATTCTTAGAAAGAATGTCTGCAACTAGTTTAAGGATTTAGCTAACAGAGGAATCAACTCCCGTTCAGACATATACTTCTGTTTTACAAATTGCACCTGACCTATTGATATTCTTGTTACACGCTAACCTTCAAGCATTTTCTCTTTTCTTTTGGAAATTAGTCGAAACCTCAGGAGTACTTCATGCAATTATATTTTTTCCTAAAAGGAGAGGAAAAGGAGTTCCGAATCTATATAGATCCCCCTCGTACCCACCTGCCCGGTCCAGTTCTTGAACCATAGTCACCGACATTGGCCACAAACAGTGGATCCCTCTCATCATCAAGCGTATGGTCGTTACCAGACGAGTCATTTTGCTCTGCATGCTCGATTTTTTCGAGCTCTTTCGTCAAATCATCCATTGTCTTCTTTAAAGTGGCCTTGCTCATCTTCGACGGGTCCCCATTCGAGATACCTACCATGGTTATCTTGGGGATGAATGGAGATGATTGTGCCTCTCGTCCCCTGTGTTGTCGGGTCGAAGTTGAATCTCTGCATTTGGAAAAAGATGTGATGTGGTACCGAGGCAAGTGAAATGGGAAAAGGATAAAAATTGATTGGGTTAAGTACAAAATCTGACCGAGGTTTAGACTACTTACACGAAAAGACAGTTATCATTAGGTAATTCTATAGTTGTTTATTGAAGATAGCTGATTTATAGTTGGCCAAACCTCAAGTTTTATCATTAGTAATTGCACAAAACAGGATCAAATAAAGGTGATGAAAAAAGAAAAGGGGAAAAAAAAAGTCCAACAAGAAGCGCATGGTGAAAACCTTGTGTCTAACGGGTTCTGCTGATTTTCTTGTTCTTTTGAGAAAGGATGAGCAAACCAATCTCCGAAAGGGAACTGGAAATTTGGAGTCTCCCCTTGTTTATCGTGATTTTTGTCCTTCCCTTCCACTTCTAAAGTGGCAGGACTCTGAAGTTGGGCATCTTCCACAAATCCAGTGTTTGAAATTAAGCGAGACCGATTTTGGGCTCTCAGTAAAGAAGCTGTGCTCCTGCAATAGGAGATGTTATGACAAATCCAAAGAACTAAATAAAAAGGAAAATGGAGAAAAGAAGGGACCAAAAATGTTACGACTGACACTCCCAATAAATGTTCACAAGCTACTTGAAAGACTTTGGAAGAGTTTGCAAACATGTTTCATATTTATATCATTATAAAATAAAAAACTATCCGAATTTAGATGGACAATCATCTAAAGCAGGGAGAAAGAAACAATATGGTGCCTCAACTTCAGAATAAAGCATTATTACAATACCACACACTAGGTAAACCAATTATAAGTAGTATTCAAGTAGGTAAGACACAAATGCAGCAAACAGCAGGACGAAAAAAGTAAGAATGTCAACAATTCAGGATGTGTCAAGTAGTGAAGGAAAAGGGGAAAGAGTAATGGAGAAAAAAAATGAAAGTTCAGGTTGTACTTTCTCTCAAACGAGTCAACCATGTACTGAAATTTGGGTTGAATTCCAGTGGCCTTCCGCATCCATCTGTTTCCGAGAAGAACCTTGTCAACAGCATACATAAGTTGTATCTCGGCAGCCTTTGAAATGATGCTCAGTGGTATAGTAGGATAACCCACTTCATCTAGTACGTCCTGGACCTATCAGAGGCACAAGTAAACAGAATAATCCTTTATTAATGATAATGACTAAAAAACTTTAAAAACAAAGAATAAAGAACATTCGCAAAAAGAAAAGGAAAGAAAGACAAAACATACATACACACAAAAAACAAAAAAGAAATAAAGAAAAAGAAGCAAGTAATGCTTTCAGCTATATTCAATATAATATTACAGAAAGCTCCTCCTACATTGTTTCTATTTTTTTCTTTTTGGGCCAGATTTGGTGTGATCTATTGATTTCTGGATAAAATTTTGCAGCAAGTGAGAGACAGATTGTGCACCTCTGGAGGGTCCCACATGCTCTCTCCCATCTCTTCAACAGCCTCGGCAGTCAGACTGTCGTCAAAACTATCATCCCCATGACGTTGAAAGTGTCGAGTTTCAATTAATGCTTGGAAATGTTGATCCATGGAATCTTCTAGAATATTATCCAGCATATTTTTGTCAAAAAAGTAAGGAGTATACCTGATAGAGTGAAAATGTCGCGAGATCCAGAAAGTGAAAGGTTGAAATTCTGTTGAATGAATGTGAGGAATTGCACAAAGCAAATACATAAACACAAAGACGCAAAAAATGCACTATAACACTTCAAATATTCTAGCAATTTTGTCATTCAGATGTTTATTGGCCACTTACTAAGTTTTGAATCCAATATTTCAGGATGTGCATGACACGATGTCATTGGTTCAACGTGTCCTTTTATTGTGGGATGGTGAAAAACTTAGTCAGAGCAATTTTACTATATGCTGACAATTTTCGGTTACTTAAACGTGAAATTCTGTGAGAACTTGACAGGTCCGTGGTAAATACTACTACGCACATTTGAAGAAACATTTGAAGAAGGAAATAAGTGGTCAGATATCGTAGATATATTTGAGTTGCTTGATGTACAGGGAATGAACTGTTTACCTGTGTCCTCCTACCAAGAAAACAACAGGAGAAGTTCTCTCACTCAATACTATATACAGTACATAAACATAACATACCACTTGATGCCATCATTTGTTGCTATTGCAATGTCCAAGTTTTGAGCACTAAAAACAGGAACACCGTCCACTTTCATTCTCTCATCGTTCTGCGGCAAGCTTTTCAGAAGCTTGTTGGCTTCCTTGACCTGTAAAGAAGTAAATTATGGAAGTTGGAGATTGAATGGCATAATACCTAGCATCCATGTGATATGGAGGTTTAAAAAATTTTTAATATCAGCTTGTGCCTAACCTGTCTTTGATTTGGAACAAACTGAAACAGGTGAGGCTTCTCCTGCATCACATGGGACATACAACAAATTATTTGAGCTAGTTACTTTTACAAGAAACCACATCTATGTGATCTAAGAGCAAATTGTATGATCTCGTGATGATAATGATATTCATACTTTGTCAACCCAAAAATTTAAGAAATGGAGTTTCAGATAAACGAGCATTCTGTGGAAAATGCGGCCACCATTTCAAATTATAACTTTTGCATCAAATTTAATAACTGGCCCTTTTACTATTCACAACTATATTTAATATAATGAATTAATAACATTCTTATATGTGTAGGAAGAGCATCATTTAATTCTATAACATGTGAAAGTAAGGTTGTAATAGCAATATAAAAAAGCTACAATTCAGTATACCAAGTAATAAACACTGATACTGAGCAAGGAAGAACCTTGAAATGCTCATACGCAATATCAAGACGGCAAGCACCAACCACCCCACTTGGTATATTCAGCTGTTTTACATAAGAAACTGCAAACAAGATGAGTTTAGAAACATTGTCGACTCGAGGCATTAAGCATTTCACCAAAACAATTATCAAAAGTGAAGGCCAAATACCATATCACAGTGCAACTTGAGAATAGACTGGTAAGTGGTAACCCTTTAGCTAAATACTAACTCAATTAACCAAACATGACCAAATGAATAACGACGACGAAAGTGGGAAATGAGCTAACAAGGTGGGGGATGATAAACTACAAGAGTTAAGCAAGAAAATTGTTAGCTGAATATGATCTTCCTAGCAAAACAAAGTGAAGAGCATGCCATAAAACCATACCAGCATCGCCCAAATCCATGAAGAAACGAAATACAGGACCATTTCTTTCACTTTTAGTGACTGCAGAAAAGATCTTCTTTAGCCACTCTGGTGTTCTGTCAGCAAATGAGAAAATAGTATAATAAAGTAGATGCCTGGCAGGCAGCAGCAAATGGGAATGCAAAAATAATGCTAATACATCATTACTAAAACAAGCACAAGTAGTAAAAAGCGTTCAGGCACGATTAATGCGCCTACCAGAAGCCACATGGGAAAACAAATATGACACTAAACTAAATATAAATTCAATGATCTTCAGGAACTAACAGTGAAATATGAGTGCGCCTTTTGGACTGTGCACCGACATACTTTGCTTCTGTTTACATTATTTATCGTTTAGACCTCTCAAATAACAAAATTCAGATCCTAAGTGGTGTCTAGCCCCCAAGACAACACTTCATCACACAAAAAGCCTGAATAGATTTCAATAAAATTCAATAATAACAATAAACATGCTGACATGATTGGAAACCTTGGCATGCTTATTCCTTTCCAATTCCAGCACTGTGAAGAACTTCAGTTATCTTAATTTCAGCTGAAAACTAAACCTAAAACAATTAGTAGCATCAACTTAAATGGCGAATATATTCTACTAAAGCAGAATAACAAAAACACAATGAGTATATATATTCTACTAAAGCAGAATTACAAAAACACAATGAGTATATGAATCGGATGATTCTACAAACAACTTCATCGAAGCTTCATAAATTAAAACAGTAATGATTTGATATTTTGAAATTCTGACTTCTGGTAAGGACTGAAACTTAGCCCCAATACCTTTTGGATAGAAAAGGGATGTCAAAATGAGTGGACACGGCCATCAAACCAGTGCCGGTAAGGTCGCACATGCTGAAAACCTGGCCGACAAAAGCTGGTCCACCGCCTTTCCCGGTCGAGATTTGCATCGGTGATGATAACCTCGACCCGGTGTCCGGAGATGGCACGCCCTTGACTGTCGAGGGAGACAGCGGAGAATTTGACCGCATCTGGGAAGCCGATTCGATCGGAGCCGAAGCGGACGGTGAAACGAGTGAGAGAAACGGGTCCGGGAGGAGGAGAGGGAGGTGGAATTTAGATGAGAGTCGCGGCGGAGACGGTGGTTTTGGGGATAGGAGAGAGGTTATGTTGGTGGAGGCGGCATGGAGGAGTCGGGAAAGGTTAGGGCCGGCGGGACGGCGCCGGCGGTGGCGGGTATCCGGGGTGGAGGCCATGGGATGAGGTGTAGTAGCGGAGAGAAGGAGAATCCGAGAAAAATCTCGTCCGCGAGAGAGAAAATTGCGTTTCGAAGCCTTCGAGGCAATTTCACCAGAGCCCGCTCCGGCCCGGCTTGCAACTTTTTGGGCAGGCGATGAGGCGAATCCAAAACGGGTCAAGTCGGGTCCCCCAATAAGGTCGTCGACAATATGCTGGTCCAACTAGGGGCTTGTTTACAAAATAATTTTTAAATAATTTGTCCAAATTGAATTATTTTGATGTAAAAGTATGAGATAAATGATGAAAAATGATTGGAAATGATAGATAGTTACAATTATATGAGTAGATGATTAGTGAATTAAAGTTGATGTGATGTGTAACAAAAAGATTGTTTGGTATTATTTAATTATGTGAATAATATTATATATAAGTTAAAGTTTGAGTTAGATTTTGAATATCAATTAAATGATAGTTATATAATTTATAAACAAGCATGCCCTAAAAATCGAGCTCCTCCATTGCTCAATGATGTTTCGAGAGCATATTGAAATTGAAATGGAGTTTGGAAGTATGTAAGAATGGGATTGCAAAACTCATATTTGCATATTCGAATCTAACTAAATCGAAGCATGCCAATTTGGTTCGGTTCCTAGTTTCGACATAGCTATTTTGACGGTTCAGTTATTTAGTTATAATTAGTTCCATAATAATCTTATGCATGTGAATGAATCGAAGAAACGAGGTTATTAAAAAATAATATTTGAGTATTATGACGAAAAGTGTGTAAAATTATTATTTTTTTATATTAAAAAATAAATATATATGTTAAAATATTTTTTATATTAATATAAACGGGTTAACGAGTTAATATATAGTTAAAATAAAATTTCGGAAAAATATTTTAAAATACTAAACCCCGTGCATCGCACGAGATTCTCACTAGTATTCAATATTTTAAAATATTTTTTTTATTTATATATTTTGAATATGATTTTCTTAATTAGTGTATAGGAGTTGTAAATTGTATAATTCATCAAAGTTTACACTTATTTCCACCATAAACTAGTATTTGATCATGTGCACATGCACAGAAATTTAAATTATCATAACTTATAAAATACGTGTATGTATATAATTTTAAAATTATAAATTAAATAATAGTATCACATTTTAAAAATTTGTCATAGTGAAGATGAACATCATAAGAATATCAAAATTCATCACTATATTTATTATATAAAATAAAATGAATAATTATTTTCTTAAAATTCAACTAATATACTGTACAATTTTGGATGAAAATTTTGAATTTGAATGAGTTGGTGTAACGATCTTTATTACAAAAGATTAATTTTCTTATATGTATTTTGCGTTGTATCTCTAGCATATCAATACTTAATACTTATTTTGCATGTAAATAGTCAACATACAAATTAGAAAAATATTTTTAACTATTCAAATTAAGGATTTGAACATTATCTCGTACCCATATTCTCCAAATATTGAGAAATAAAAAATAGTATTCGCATGCAACTGTTACAAATCCAAAAATAGTAAAAAATAGTTGGATGATTGTACGGAATAAATTGAAAGGAAAAAAAAAATGTTGTACCCTTTTTTGGATAAAGGTCGTAAAATTTTATATTAAATACAACTTATTTTTATTAAATGAACTCATATTAGGCTATGTTTGATAAAATTAGCTGATAAGCTAGCTTATAGCTTATATGTAGGGTATGTTTGGTATGACATATAAGCTAGCTTATAGCTTATTTGATTAGCTTATAAGCTTCCTGTATTAAATAAGCCCTGTTTGGTAGGACGAGCTTATTTAAAAAGCTCGAGCTTATTTGATAAGCTTGTTTAGGTAGCGTTTCAAAATAAGCTCGTTGAATTTTTTATTTCAGCTAGCTTATAAGCTACTTTTACCAAACACTTTTATCATATAAGCTAGCTTATAAGCTATAAGTCATAAGCTATAAGCTATAAGCTAGCTTATCACATATAAGCTATAAGCTAGCTTATCAGCTATCAGCTAGCTTATCAGCTAGTTTTACCAAACACACCCGTAATTTTTGAGCTTATAGCTTATAGCTTATGACTTATAGCTGAAAAGCTAGCTTATATGATAAAAGGTGTTTGGTAAATTAGCTGATAAGCTAGCTGAAATTAAAAAATTCAACTAGCTTATGAAATACGCTCGAGCTTTTTAAAAAAGCTCGTCCTACCAAACGAGGTTTATTTTAAACAGGGAGCTTATAAGAGCATCCACAATGCTTTGGGTCTCTTTTTGCATATGTGGCAAATAAATAGACTTAAGTCCATAATGACATGGACAAACCCAAACTAAAAAATCCAAAATCTATCCAATGCAAAACAAAAAAGTACTAGGTCTAGAATACATGACAACCAATAAAAATGCTATAATATATTTCATTTATTAAAAGAAAAACTAAATGAGGAATAAATGATGAGTGTTTGGGTTTGTACTTGGGTCTAAAATAGACCCAAGTGTGGACTAGGTCTCATTTTTTTATTGCCACATAAGCTAGACTAGGTCTACATTTAATTCCATTGGAGAACACTTTTTTATAGACTAGGTCTATTTCTTACATGGCATGTAACTTTTTTCTAAGAGCATCCACAATGCTTTGGGTCTCTTTTTGCATATGTGGCAAATAAATAGACTTAAGTCCACAATGACATGGACAAACTTAAACTAAAAAAATCGGGAAAAATTCAAAATTAGTCCCACAGGTATAGGGGGGTGACATTTTTGGTCCCAACGGAATCCAGAAAATATTAATAGTCCCGCAGCTTTTAAAAAATGATCAAAAGTAGGACTTTTTTCAATTTTCCGACCCGGAATGCCACGTGGCCACATTCATCTGACGTGGCGAGTACAATGGCAAGGAAAAAAAATCAAAACTAGTCCCACAGGTTTTGGGAGGTGACATTTTTGGTCCCAAAAAAATTCATAAAATCTTAAATAGTCCCGCCACGTGTGTGCCACGTGGCATACCGGGCCGGAAATTGAAAAAAGTCCTACTTTTGATTGTTTTTTAAAAGCTGCGGGACTATTAATATTTTTTGAATTCCGTTGGGACAAAAAATGTCACCCCCCTATACCTGTGGGACTAGTTTTGAAATTTTCCCTAAAAAAATCAAAATCTATCCAATGCAAAACCAAAAAGTACTAGGTCTAGAATACATGACAACCAATAAAAATGCTCTAATATATTTCATTTATTAAAAGAAAAACTAAATGAGGAATAAATGATGAGTGTTTGGGTTTGTACTTGGGTCTAAAATAGACCCAAGTGTGGACTAGGTCTCATTTTTTTATTGCCACATAAGCTAGACTAGGTCTACATTTAACTGCATTGGAGAACACTTTTTTATAGACTAGGTCTATTTCTTACATGACATGTAACTTTTTTCTAAGAGACCCAAAGCATTGTGGGTGCTCTAAGCTAACCAAATAAGCTAAAAGCTAGCTTATTTGGCTTACCAAACATACCTTTAATATTAATTTAAGGCTGAATAAAATTAAATGAATCTTGCCCATAATTATATATATATATATATTGATTTCTTGCAATCCCGCAAAGTCAACTTTTGTCCTCGCCATGAAATGCAAAGGCTAAATTCGGGCAAATGCGTAACAGTATGTCCGTTGCCCTGACGGCACACTGAAAACT
Source organism: Striga hermonthica (assembly GCA_902706635.1). Lineage (NCBI taxonomy): Eukaryota > Viridiplantae > Streptophyta > Magnoliopsida > Lamiales > Orobanchaceae > Striga > Striga hermonthica. The sequence continues at coordinate 3,267,238 of CACSLK010011299.1, read as the reverse complement.
CCGAAAAAAGGAACCAAATCCAAGAGAAACTCGCTGTTTCCCTCTGACAATCTTCGCGCCATCGGACTGAAACCAGTTTTCGCGTACCCTTTGCCGTCGCAAAGCCCCAGATCTTGAGATTTGATCTCAGCATTTAGGTAATTTCATGTAAAAATCCTTGTGTCAAGTTTACCCCTTTCCTAATCGATCATGTTTTTAGCCTTTTTATGGTTGATTTTGCTTGTGATTGTTATTAGGGTTTTTGATTTGATGCGTGATTTTGTTGATTCGTGTCTCCATTTTTAGTTGGTTTTGTAGAGGTTATGACTTCTGATATAGCTCAGAGATTCCTTTTAATTATAGAGAGAGAGAGAGAGAGAGATTTAAAGAGAGAGATTTAATTTGTTTCTCATTTTTTTTTTTTTTTTCTGTATGGGTTTTTCATTCTTATGTGGGTTGTGATTTAATTTGTTTTTGAATTGAGTTTTCTTGTTTAAATGGGTGTAATCTTCTGAATGTTAATATTCTTTCCATAGGAAAACTCATAGAAAGGGCTGAATCTGAGTTTTCACCTGTTTGAAATGGCAAAAACATATATCAGACTTATTTTTGAATATCCTCTAATTGTCTATCCTTATGATTTCTAGTTGCTGTTCGTTTTGTCTCTGTCTATGCGATAATGATTCTAGACCTGTGAGAGTAGCTTGTTTTCGTAACTTTCTTTTCATATATTCTTAGTTATTTTCGTCTTAATCCTTTCTTTTTTTAATGGTAAACGTGCATTTGTAGGTGTATTTTATGGTAGTAGCAAAGGATTAAGCTGACTCATGGCTGATTCAGAAGAAAATAATGCTTTGTTTCCAATTTTCATCTTATCGATGATTGCTCTGCCTTTGGTTCCTTACACCATATTGAAATTATTCCGTGCTGCCTCGAAGAAAGCAAAGAGCATCCACTGTGGTTGTTCTGATTGTACTCGGTCAGGGAAGTACCGTAAATCAGTTTTTAGTAGGGTAGGTATATTTTGTTAAACCACTATTAATTTATTTTAGCAATTGCAGGCCTATATTAGTGATTATATATGTTTAGTATAAGTTACATTTTGTTTTCTGTTTCAGATTACAAATGTCTCAACGTGTGGTAATTTTACTCTGGTACTGCTGTGGGTCATCGTGGTGTTTCTTGTTTATTACATAAAGAACATGAGCAACGAGGTATCCATGTATAACTAGTTATGCTTATATCTGAAAAACTCTTCTTCGTCTTATTCTTGTGTTCTTGCTCTTCATTTTCCACTGCTCGCATGTGTTGATAAATGCTCTTCTTGTTCTCACTGAATCATTTTCTTGTGTCAACTCAGATTCAGGTCTTTGAGCCGTTCAGCATTCTTGGGTTAGAGCCTGGAGCATCAGATTCTGCAATCAAGAAGGCTTATAGGAGACTTTCCATACAATACCATCCTGATAAGAATCCTGACCCAGGTTATTCAATTGTCGCTTTTAAACACACTCACACTCGCACTCAAACTCAAACTCACATATGTTTGTATTATATTTATTGTTTTCCTGCATTTCTTAAGATCACTTTGATTTTAAATTTCAGCTGCTCATAAGTTCTTTGTGGAGTCGATATCCAAAGCTTACCAGGCTTTGACTGATCCAATCTCTCGGGAGAATTTTGAAAAATATGGCCATCCTGATGGTAGGCAGGTAACCTTAAACAGTGATTCTAATGGATAAATTAAACATATAAAGGATATAAAATTATATTGAAAACTTGAATGCGTAGTTGAAGTCATAATTTTAGTGTAACATGTTATGATACTTGTGCAGGGATTTCAAATGGGGATTGCTCTTCCTCAATTTCTTCTTAATATTGATGGTTCATCTGGAGGGTTATTGCTGTTGTTGATTGTTGGCATATGTATATTGTTGCCACTTGTGATGGCCGCTGTGTATCTATCAAGATCTTCAAAATATACTGGAAATTTTGTCAAGAATGACACTCTGGCTGCCTATTTTCATTTGATGAAACCTTCATTGGCACCGAGGTACTTATCTATTCCATTAGTATTTTTGTTTACTTCGCTTGTGCAAGATACACATTAAGGGGCGATTGGATATAGTTTCTACAGTAGAAAAACCAATCAAAACTCAAATTTAACTCAACTTTAACCCAACCCCACTATCTCAAATATTATCAGTGTAATTAAATAATATCAACCAATCATTCTTACACATCACATCAACTTTAATTCACTATTCATCCACTCACATAATTTTAACTAATTATCATTTCGAATCATTTTTCTCCTACTTTAACTCACATCAACTTTAATTATTTTATTTAAATATTATTTTAATATATCCACTAACAAATAACCATACCACTTCTTTTCAAAATGAACTATAGTTAAAAGACAATCCAAATAAAAACTAGTTGAATCCATAAACAATCACCCCCTAAATATTTTAAGCACTTTACAATCACAAATGTCGAAGTAAAGTGAAACCTGAACTGGGACTGTTGAACGCCTATAGTTCAATGACTACTGAAGTGTATTGTAGTATCTGTACCTAGATAATTTTTTATGTGAAATTAATCCATAACTACAATCTTCTCATTGAGAAAAGAGACGAAACTGTATCCTCTTCATTCAGTATTAACTACGGTTAATTTTCAATTGCATTAAATGGGAGCATTGGTGAAGGTAATCCCATGTTAACATAGTCCTTTGACATTGGCCCTTTTGAGAAGTAGATTATTATTAATTATTTGTCTTACTCCAGTGAAACATGATATGATGCTGATCATAATATATCTTGCAGCAAAGTCATGGAGGTCTTCATTAAGGCCGCTGAGTTCTTGGAAATTCCTGTTCGAAGGTCGGACGATGAACCTCTTCATAAGCTCTTCACGGCTGTAAGAAGTGAACTGAACATAGACCTGAAAAATAATAAAAAGGAACAAGCAAAATTTTGGAAGCAGCATCCTGCTCTTGTGAAGGTAAAAACATGAACCTTTTAGGCAACGAATTTTGAATTTCCCTTGGATTTCGATAGCTTTTATATTGTCTTGACTATCATTTGCATTCTGCGTTCATCAGACGGAGCTGTTAATTCAAGCACACTTGTTGCGAGAAACGGCATCTTTAACTCCAGACTTGGAACGTGATTGCAAGCATATGCTGGAAATTTCGCCTCGCCTCCTTGAAGAGCTAATTAAGGTAACCATCTTAGGTGTTTTTTCTGTGGATTGATTTTTATTTATGTAATAACCATGCTCATTTATTTCAATGCGTCATACCAATCACAGATGGCAATCATTCCACGCACCGCTAAGGGGCACGGCTGGCTTAGGCCTGCGATAGGAGTTATTGAACTTTCACAGTGCCTTGTTCAGGTACTAATAATCTACAAAAGATTTTAAATGCCAATCATTAAACTTTACATATTTTACATTTTGAATTGAAATAAAGCTTCCTAAAGTTCATGTAATTAATATTTCTGTTATTGATTATGGTGTAGGCTGTTCCCCTAAGTGCTAGGAAGGCAGGTTCTGCTGATGGAAACGCTCCCTTTTTACAGCTTCCGCATTTTAATGATGATATAATTAAAAAAATTTCCCGAAAGGTATAATTTGTTCACCTCTCATGAGAGTTGGTGAATATTAATATTACTATGTGGTTGCAGATTAAGAGGTTTACTTTTTCTTCTAGATAAAAGTTATTGCATAAACCATATTTTTCTAGCGGTTCAAAAAAACGTCAAACATAACTGTGAAAGAAAACCTTCACTAAAATATTACCAAGTGCCAGTTCTAGAGATCATTTTCATAAATACTACATGAATGGCATGTTGCATTAGCACCACAATTTTGTTTAGTGGGGGTGGTCATTTTTCTCTACTCCGATCTTCAATTTACACTTTAAAAACAAAATTTGAAATGTGCAAGAATTCTCTTATGTATTTAGGGTGTGATTGGATATGGATTTGATTGGTTTGTTTGTTACCATAGTTAATTTTGAAAAAAAGTGGTATGATTAGTTGTTAGATTGAATTTAATTTAAATGAAAATAGTATTTAAAATATTATTTTTAAAGTTGATTTGATACGAAGTAGGAGAAAAATGATTGGAAGTGATGGTTAATTATATTTATGTGAGTAGATTAAAGTTGATAAGATGTGTAAGAATGATTGGTTGATATTATTTAATTATATTGATAATATTGATGATAGTAGGTAGTGTTGAGTTAAATTTGAGTTTTGATTGGTTTTTTACTAGTGAAGTTTATATCCAATCACACCCTTAGTATTTACTAGTCTTGACGTGTAATTCATATTTAACACAAGGATGTCGGATTTCTTTGGTTTCTTGCTGCAGCATTAAATGATCACATTTTTCTCCCCTTTTCCTCACAGAAAGTGCGCAACTTTGAAGATTTTCAACAACTGCCCGTTCACGAACGAGCAGAGTTACTCTCCCAGGTAGCCGATTTCTCCCCTCCCGAGATCCTGGACGTCGAGAAGGTCATGGACCTGATCCCATCCCTCTCGGTCGAGCTCACCTGGGGGACCCACGGTGAGGAAGGCGCCATACAGGAAGGTGATATCATCACCTTCCAAGCCTGGGTCACTCTGAAACGTCCCAACGGCCTCATATCCGCATTTCCCCACGCCCCAAAATACCCTTTCCCCAAGGACGAAAACTTCTGGCTTTTGCTGGCGGACCCCGCCTCGAACTCCGTGTGGTTCTCCCAAAAGTTGAGCTTCAATGATGAGGCAGGCGCGGTTGGTGCCGCCTCGCTGGCTGTCGAGGAGCAGATGGAGGCGGCCGGGTCAAGCCCGGGGGAGACGAGCGCGGCCGTGAAGGAGGCGGCCGAGAGAGTCCGGGCCGGGGCCCGACTGGCCATGGGCAGGTTCTTGGCTCCGGCAGAGGGGAGCTACGGGCCGGTGTGTTATGTGCTGAGCGACTCGTGGATTGGGGTCGATGTGAAGTCGGGCCTGAAGATGAAGGTTGTGAGGAGGACGCGGGCCGGGTCGCGCGGTGGGTCGGGACCCTTTTTGGAGAATGGGGCGGAGGATGAGGAAGAGGAGGAGGAGATGGAGGAGGAGGACGAGGAGGATATCGAGAGTGAGTACAGTGAGGATGAAGAGGACAAGGGTAAGGGTAAAAATGGAAATAAGAAAGGGAGAGGTGGCGGGAAGAAGAGGGTAGAGTCGAGTGAGGAGGAGAGTGAAGATAGCTCGGATGATGACTGAGGGACATTAAAAACATGCGGCATTTGCAGGATACAATAGTTTTTTTTTTTTTTACTACTTTTTTCTTTTTACTCCCTTTTGGATTGAAAAGGAAATAATTATAATAAAATGCGACAGTTTTGATTAGACATGGATTAGAATTTAGATGTTGGAATCGGAATGAAGGCTTTAAGAGGACATGGTTTCGAAAGGTTTTTGTGTTTGGACCTTTTTTTCTTTTCTTCTTTCCTCGGAATACGAATTGGGGGGGAGCTCTCCTTCTAGCAGTTTATCAATAGGGTTAAAAATGAGCTAGTCAAGTCTATAAATTAACTCGAGTTCGGCTTGGTGATGAGCCACCTAGCAGCTTATGAAAAATAGAGTTAAAAACGAGCCAGTCAAGTCGGTAAATGAACTCGAGTTCGGCTTGGTAAAATGAGCCATAACGAGTAGATATACATCTAAACGAGTTCGAACCAACCACATCTAAACGAGTTTGAGATTGGTTGGTTTAATTAGGGTGGACTGGCTGGTTTTATCAAGACAGCCAGACAGGCCCAAGTTTCAACCCTAAATCCTACACCATCAACTTATTTACTTACAATTTATTTGGACGGTAATATTCGGCCGATCCAGTTTTACTTGTTTATGTCCAAAAGCTGATATTTTGTTAGATATTTAATAACTCGCTTTGTCCAAATGAAATCGTCACCTATTCGCGATTTCTAATCAATCCAAGTGAAATAAAATAGAACCACACATTCAAATCCTAAAGGGAAAATGCCATATTCTTTTCCCAGCCTTCTCTCCCCACATTATGAGCTGAGAAATCCTCAGCTCCACAGTTCATTCCCTCCATAACTCAACTGATCTGAGCTCCATAAGAAAATGTTGGCGATAGAGTCTCACGCCGCCGCCGCCGCCGCCTCCCGCATCTCCGCCGCCGTCAACATCCACTCTTCCACCCGCATCCTCGCACACTCATCTGCCTTTCTCATCCCGCGGTAATTACTTTCGTTCAAATCGATTTCACTCTGTTAGCTGCAGCTAGGTTTATTGATTCCAATGCGAAAAATGCAGAGTTTGTGGATAATGTTGGTTTTTTTGTTTGTTTGGAGCAGGATTAAGTATCGGAGGTGTGCTGGTAGGTTGAAGAATGCAATTTCAATTAGAGCGAGTGCTAAAAAACAGTCAGGCTCGGATTCAGGTCCGGTGAAGCCGAATGCAAAGCCGCAGAGGTATCATCCATCTGAGGAGATCGCAGAGCCGCGGTTTCTTGACAATGGCGAAGCTAAGCTCACGGCTGCCGAGACTTCGCGAACAATAATCGAGGTATAATTATCGAAATGGAACGTGTGGATCTCGTTTAAGCGGAAACTGTGATTAATGATTTTGCGGCAAGTTTAGCATCCTTGTGGCTAGATTCAATTTTGAACTGTCAGATGAAATATTAACTTTGGGTTAAGCTTCTTTTTTCTGTTAGGTGAATAGCAAGGGCACGCTGATGTTTTCTGGTGTAGACAATGAGGAAATTAGTGAGAACATATTCTGGCAAGACTTCCCTTACGTGACCGACGAACATGGAAGTAAGATACCTTTTGACGGTTGTGTTTTTGTTTGATAGTTTATTTTGTCATTATTAAGTTCCATTTTCATGTGGTCAGGTGTTTACTTTCAAGTGAAGACTGATGAGGATATCTTGCAAAAGCAAGACCTTACCTCTGAGGAAACTTTCCATGATATGTTGCAAACCGTTACATCTGAGGAAACTGTCGTGGTAAGATCAGTTGTAATGTACACAATTTTGGAGTACTGAAACTGTTGATTTGAATGATGAAGTCCTCTTTTTCTGCTCGTAGTGTGCATGTTCGTGTGTGTATGCTGCTATAAGATCAACTGTTTTGGATCCTTTGTGTTTTCCGTGTGACATAAGCAATACATGTCTGATCATAATTTAAGTTAAGAAGTGTGGATCATGAACTATATATTTGTAATGTTGAGAGATGCCAAGGTTTTCAGTTGATATATTCTACTTGTGCATGTCTAGTTGCTGTATTTCCATGCAAGTTGTAATATTCACCTGACTTCATGAGGGTTGTTGATTTTTCAACATGTAGCAAGTCATCATTGGACTTGATACTAAAGAAATGATGAGTGAGATGGAGGCACTGGGTCTTGCAGAAACGGACTTTGGCATGGATGAGCTGGATGACAGCGAGTTTGATGATGAGGACGAGGATGATGAGGAAGAGGATGATGACGAAGATGATGAAAGTGGTGAAGACGAAGATGATGAAGTAGGATGTGTTCCACTCTATTTCTTTAACCTTGCTATCAGAATTTTTGGATTTCCAGGTCATTAACCACTATCAAGTTCACGTGCAGGACTGGGAAGACATTCTTGATGAGGAGAATGGGGATGAAGAGATTGATGGGCCATTGAGAGATTGGGCTAAATTGGATACCATGCGTTCGTCTCATCCGATGTATTTCGCGGAAAAACTAGCTGAGGTAACTCCATTTTAAGGTTTTCGATTTAGAAAATGAAATGTGAAATATGTTTTTAAGACAATCCAGTTACTACTGAAGAAAATTGAGGGTAGCTGAACCATTAAGCACACAGATCTTGTCCTTTTACTTTAGTTTTACTCTTTAATTGAGATAAGGCCTGATTTTGGTCGATTTAATTGCTAGTTCGTTGATGTGAAGGTCGCTATTACGTTATATGATAAGGAGGCTGGACAATACAATTTAGGATTTGTTGGAGGTTAAGTATCATGATGAACAAATAGGAGATTACACACCTCTCCACGACGAGAGTTATTGCATTTTCACACAATTTAAGAAAACTCAATTATTATTGTTGAGAGTAATATTTGGAACTACGTTCTGAGTAACCGTATAAGCGAATAATTATCATCCTTTTCGAACTCTGTTTCTTGTTAGTTGCACCAATTAAATGAGGGCGAAAAGGCATGTAGATATAAATACTCTAAATTGAAATAAGTAAAAAGCTCGTACACCTGAAATTAGTACTGTTGACTATCTTTGTAGGACAGAGGTAGTATTTTTTTTTTCTCCCGCTTATCCTGATATCTCTTACGAGCTTCGCATATTATGATTCCAACAGCGATCCTTTTTTTTTTCTCCAATATAGGTTGTCTCGGATGATCCTGTAGATTGTATGAAACAGCTCTCTGCTGGCCTTGTTATCCATGGCCTTCTGAGGCCTGCATTCATTGAAGAACATTCTGTTATTCAAAGACAGTTATCTAATCCCGAATCTAGTGATGTGGATACAGATATAAATGTCAATGGAGGCGTACATATCAATGGGCACAGACATGCAAAAGAATTTACGAGGGATAACATGAGTTTGGATGGAGACTTGGAGAAGGATGAATCCCTGGGAAATGGATTTGCATTTTACAAGCTAGAGATGATTAAGATTCTGCTAGTTTCAGCTCAAGGAGTTCTGGTAAAGCCTTAATTTATAATACCAGTATTCCTTACACCAACCTCAATATTAACCGTAACCCTTAAATGCAATCAACTTGCATTTCGTCATAATATTTAATTTGGTGAAACTCTGCTTACTATATATCGCAGCCGTCATACTTTGATGACCTGGATTATGTAAGCCTATTTTAAGATATAATTTAGACTAAACAATAATGGATAATCCCGACATTGTGGAGTGATGTTTTATCTTCTTGAATGCAGTACATTATGCCCCACAGACTTAACCAATGATTTTTCTTAGCTAGTAAGTTGAAAGTGTTGTATGATGATTGTGCTGTTGATGCAGAATGAAGTTGAAATAGAAGAGTTTAGGAGGGCTAAGCCTGATGCCATAGCACATTCAGCTACAAAAATCATATCCCGTCTCAAAGCTGGTGGAGAAAAGACCATGCAAGCTCTAAAATCTCTGTGTTGGAGATCCAAGGGTATTCAAGCGGAGGTAGACTCCGGATTTTAACCCCAAAAAAAAAGTTACTTATGACTAGGGTTGGTATCGGTTCGGTTACCGAACCGATAAGAGCAAACCGATACCGTACCGATTATTTCGATAACAAAATATGAAACCGTTACCGTACCGATAGTTATAACGGTTTTTATCGAAAAAACCAAAATTTACCAATAAATATGCAATTTGATTAAGCTCGGTTCGGTGACGATTTTTTACCGAAAAAATC
>CACSLK010011299.1:3209822-3221657 GCA_902706635.1 Striga hermonthica | reverse complement strand
TTGTTCATTTATATAATTATAAGGCTGGATAAATGACCTAAAATTGTGCACCCGTGCATCGCACGGGCTCTGTACTAGTTATCTTATTTATTAGGCTACAATTAATATAATCACATAAGATTACATGTAATTTAATATATTTGATAAAATTGTACTTTTTATACGAATTATTAGATTAAAAAGTTCTAGATTTTTTTTCAATGTTTGATAAAATATTAATTAACTAAGTCATTTTCATAATCACTGAATGCATATATGGTACCACCATTATAGGGTTCATTTTGCAGCAGTAATTGGCTTCACATAGCTAATGTTATTTCATTTCTTTTCTCTGGCCTAGCCTTTCCTTTTATCTATGACTTCACATTGTTTCGCTTCGTTTGTACCCTAAGGTGCATTTGCCATAGTTTCAGTATTACGACAAACTCGTGTCAAACATATATCGGATTTGGGCGCTCTAGCCAAAACGTGGGAACAGTTAGAAGTTTACACCCATTTTTTTTTATTTTTTTTAATATGAATTGTTTCAAATTTATGTATGGAAAACATACTACAAGTTTATCTTATGTTATTTTATACTTAATAAAATTGATTTAACTATATTTGTATATCCTATATTATATTATATTTAATTACAATTTTTTAATTAAATATTTACAATTCATAAATTCATTAATATTATTGTCGAGTCAACTTTTGTTCATATAATTTTTAAAAATATATTATTTTCATTGAATTGCTTATGTTGAATTGAGAAAAGTTATGTTTATTAATATATAGGGAGGATAAGATTTCTTATATTTATTATGTAGTATTTATTGAGTAATTGTGTTTACAATTTTTCTATTAGAATATATTAAACACGTGAATTTTTTAGTTCCTATAATTTTTTTTTTCAGAAATCACTAATTATTTTATCCCAATATTACCTATTAATTTACCAATTGAGTTACATTTCTTACATATTACATATTATATAATTAAAATATTTCTTATTTTATCTGTTCAATATGATACTTATATATTATATTAAAAAAAACTAATATAGTAAATAAAAAAGTTATTTAAAATTAGAATAATAAAGTTTTTTTTTTTTTTCTAATCTACATGTATAAATGTACAAATAACTATTGTCTATCACCTCAAATTTACACATAAAATTAATAAGAACAAAAAACTAACAATCGTTTAACAACTCAGTTCGATTACATCGATAAGTATATTTTTAGAAGGTTTATATTCAATTATATTAATTATATTGTTTTTGTTTATTAGTTTGTTTTATACTTATTAGTACGTGTCACAACTTAGTTATTATTCATATTATTTCTTATATTTAATATGTTTTTAAACCTTTATCTTGTTCTTTCACATGTTCTTAACTGTAGATTTGTCAAAAAAGATATAATATAAAATATAGAATTTTTTCGATCATCTGCCTCATTATATATCAAATATTTGTATCTCCTATATTATATTATATTTAATTATATTTTTTAATTAATATTTTAATTAAATATTTACAATTCATAAATTCATTAATAATATTGTCGAGTTAACTTTTGTTCATAAAATTTTTAAAGATATATTATTTTTATTGATTTGCTTATGTTGAATTGAGAAAAGTTATGTTTTTTAATTACATATAGGGAGGATATAAGATTTCTTATATTTTTTTATGTAGTATTTGTTGAGTAATTGTGTTTACAATTTTTCTATTAAAAATATATTAAACACGTGAACTTTTTAGTTCCTATAATTTTTTTTATAAATCACTCATTATTTTATCCCAAGATTACCTATTAATTTACCAATTGAGTTACAATTCTTATATATTAAATATTATATAATTAAAATATTTCTTGTTTTATCTGTTCAATATGATACTTATATATTATATTAAAAAAACTAATATAGTAAATAAAAAAGTTATTTAAAATTAGAATAATAAAGATTTTTTTTTTCTAATCTACATGTATAAATGTACAAATAACTATTGTCTATCACCTCAAATTTACACATAAAATAAATAAGAATAAAAAACTAACAATCGTTTAACAACTCAGTTCGATTACATCGATAAGTATATTTTTAGAAGGTTTATATATAGATATATTAATTATATTATTTTTGTTTATTAGTTTATTTTATATTTACTAGTACGTGTCACAAATTAGTTATTATTCATATAATTTCTTATATTTAATATTTTTTTAAAAACTTTATCTTGTTCTTTCACATATTCTTAACTGTAGATTTGTCAAAAAAGACATAATATAAAGTATAATTTTTTCGATCATCTCCTCATTATATCTCAAATATTTGTATATTTTATATTATATTATATATAATTACAATTTTTTAATTAATATTTTAATTAAATTTTTACAATTCATAAATTCATTAATAATATTGTCGAGTCAACTTTTGTTCATAAATTTGTTAAAAATATATTATTTTCATTGATTTGCTTATGTTGAATTGAGAAAAATTATGTTTTTTTTTTTAAATATATATAGGGAGGATATAAGATATGATGACATTAGTATATTACCAATTTGCCATTAAAAATATGTGAAAGTAAGAGTTTTTTAGGTAGTTCATTTTTTAATTAAAAATAAAAATAAAATATAATGTGTATTAGTGTATTACTAATTTGTTATTAAATTTATGTCAAAGTAAGAGTTTTTTAGGCATTATGAATTTTTACAAAAACACTCTTCCTTTTAAAGTAGTATAGATATAGATAGATAGATATAGATATATATATAGATATAGATAGATGATATTTTGGTATGAGAAATATTTCACGGTGTAGTTCAGACTCCAGCCAACATTCTTTTTTACCATGATAGACACAAAACAATACACGCACTAAAAGGTGAAACCACACACAAAGAGCAGCGCATGGTTTCGAAGAGCACAAATCCACCGGAGGGCTTCTACTTGGATCCGACGGGCATGGCGTTGCCAAGCCTCGGCTCGTTTTCCTCACCGGCGGCTGGCAATACGACGTCGCAGGCAGAAGACCCGAGCAAGAAGATCCGGAAACCGTACACTATCACCAAATCACGCGAGAGCTGGACCGAGCCGGAGCACGACAAGTTTCTCGAAGCGCTGCAGCTGTAAGTGGAGACATTTGAGTTCGGAAGTTGTTTTGGACTGAGGAAATTAGGGTTTTGGTGCGGTGTCAGAATGTGGGATTGAGGCTGAGTTTATACTGGTTGGGCGGGTTTAGTTTTAGGGATTATTTGGTGATTGAAGAGGCCGTGAGGAGCTGAAGTTAATGCTTATTTTTATTTTTATTTTTATTTTTGAAATTGTTTTGAATTCAGATTGATTGACGTAGAAGTTAGAAATGACGAAAGTTGAATGAAGGGTTTTGTCAATTGGATAGAATTTATAAAATTTAGCTTCTGTCTGTGTGTTTCTTTTGAAACTCAAATTTGATGTAGTTGTTGAATTTGTAATTGATTGAAAGATTTTAGTCTGTTATGATTCTCAGCTGCAGTCAAAATATTGTTTACAGGCTGCAGAAAGGGGAAAAAAATGTGCTCTATGTGGTGATTTATTTATGTTCTTTATGTAGATTTGATCGTGATTGGAAGAAGATTGAAGCATTTGTTGGTTCAAAGACTGTTATTCAGGTAACTATCTTTTGCACATTCATTTATTCTGGTGGAGTTCGTATGCTATCTCAAGCCACACGTGATTGTTGTTCGATCTATATTTGAATATAAACATTTTCTCTGTCGCTAGTGACGTGAGATAATCTATTTTCTTTTTCGATTGTGATATGAGCATACTACACACTATTCTTGTTGTATAACGATACACATTTATTAATTTTTTCCAGATACGCAGCCATGCACAGAAGTATTTTCTTAAAGCACAAAAGAGTGGGACAAATGAACATCTACCTCCACCTCGCCCGAAAAGAAAAGCTGCTCATCCTTACCCTCAGAAAGCTACCAAAATTGGTAAAAGCACATTATATTTATTGATGCTGTTTGAAAGCAGCCAATTATTTAAAACTAATGTGTACTGTATTTTGTTATAACTTGAAGCCCCTGTTGCACCTCAAGATTTGTCGCAATTCCAAGCACCCCTTGCTGTTGCTGATACTGGATATGTTATGAGGCCTGATCATTCAGTACCACTCAAGAATCATGATTCTGCATCGGTACCTGCCCCGACAGACAAACCATTGTCTAGTACCTTTTCACATGTGACCAGAGGTTCGCTTATTTATGTCAATTGTGAAATCCACATTATTCTATCATATTTCCAAGAAACTTTGCACTGTCAATTTGAAAGTTGCCTTTTTTTTGTTGCGTTGTCAGTTGAGGACAGACGTGGACAAGTTGAGGACAGATGGGGACAGTGGATGCCTAATATTAACCCTTGTGGTAGCAATGAAAGCACGCCAAGGTTGAGGCCCACAGGTGAGAAAATATTGTTTCAACACATGTTTGTACTAGTCTTTTGACTTTTTGCCAGTAACAAAAATTAATCAGTCTAGAAATTGTGCAAAGCCAGGAGTACTGTAATGCCCTAGATTTCTTATTATGCTTGAACCAAAAACAACTGATGGCTGTGGAAAATCTCCATGTCGGTGGTACTTTGGTAATTAGATATGTGTTTGCTTAGGTCCTATCATCTGTTGCTCATGATCTATTCTAGATTGCTTGCATTACAAGATGTGTTTGTAGGTCTGCGTAATTTCTCTTCAACCTGCTTTTCTTGCTGTAATGTAATTTGTACTTATGTTAATGTAATGGTTTGTCGCGATTTGTGCACTTTTCTCTGCCTTCTGGTAGTTCTGTTGGCCTGTATAAAAAGTTTTTTGTTCTGTAATATGATCTAAGTTGTTCCACCCTCTCTGTTGTGGTCATGGGATACCACCCGATTACTCTTTAATTCTTTTAATGCAGTTCTTCCTGACTTCACTCAAGTATACAGTTTCATAGGGAGCGTTTTTGATCCAAATGAGATGGGCCATTTGCAGAAATTGAAGTTGATGGATCCGATAGATATTGAGACGGTATTTTCCTTGGTTTCATTCCTTAGACGATCTAATTTTGTCATTGCCTGAAACTGTCACCTTTCTAGTGAACAAAGAAACTGTCACCTTTTTAGTGAACACAAATTTACTCTTAAATATGGCGATCCTGGTGGTGGTGCCTGATGTTGAAGTTTATTTCATGCTCTTTCTAGGTTCGTATTCTTCTGAATCTCAGATAGCATTGCCAACTTGTGCTGAGACAAATTTCAGTATTTAAGACTAGTTACCAATTGTCCTGGCTTATGGAACATACTTGCTTCTCTTTACTTGGACTTTTAGCCATGTCCACCCTGAGTAGAACTTTTCATCCTTCCTTTTCTTGCACCTTCAAGCAAATGGTTTGCACTCTTTTCGCAACATTTTGTGAGGTAGTGTTATTCTGTATTTTACCTTTTTTCCTCTGTTCGTAACAAATAGTACATTTTTCACACAGCTTATGGGGAGGCTGTCAACAATCTACATCTTTGAGAGCTATTTTATTAGATATTTTTCCTCACTGTTATATGCAATTCTATCTTTTAAAGTCAAGAAGCAGAAAAAGGAAAGGAATATGGTACTTAGACTGTGCATCTGCATAAAAAAATGTTTATATGAAGCCAAAAAAAGCAAATTGATTTCTGATGGATTTTGTGTGGGCACTTTGAACACATATCAGCATGACGAGTCAGTAGTTGCTTTCCTGTCCCTCTTTACTCTCTCTCTCTCTCTCTCTCTCTCTCTCTCTCTCTCTCTCTCTCTCTCTCTTTATACACACACACACACCATATATATTTATATATGATTTTGGTCTAGGACAATTAGGATCAAGTATCTTAGTCTGTGCTTTGGCATCTTACGATCTCCTTTTTATCACAATATGCTTTATTGAACAGGTGTTGTTACTGATGAGAAATCTTTCAATCAACTTGGCTAGCCCTGATTTTGAGGATCATGTAAGTCCTAAATTTTTATGCTTTGAAGTGCCATTTGAGTGACGAACTTACCAAGGAACTGATTCTTCCTTCTCATATTTTACCCCTTTTTTTCCCTGTTGAGTTGAGTCTGCAGTTAATTGTGGGATAGTGGTCAATTTGCTTGGTTATTTGTGAATACTTACCTGTGCTAATACTGATTTGTATCATGTTTCAGTGATAATGATAGCAATTGTTAAACTGTATATATGTCATTCTCGTGGTCATATTAGATCCTTCATGAAGTTCCGATATAGCGTATTAATGACTAACTTTGATATCATAATCCCAATATATTTATTGAAATAAATTTGATAAATTTAGTGTTTAAAATTAGGTACTAGTTTGGTAGAGTTTTCTTCCCCTCTACTTGCATAAAGATGCTATAGATGAATACTCGCTAAATTCGAAATTCTAACATACGACTCTTGCAGCGAAGTATACTTTCATCCTATGAGATTGAACCCGAGAAGGATAATGCTCTTGGTGTAACTGATCCTGTTCTTGTTAGTCATTCTGGGGAAGCAACTTAATATAGGCATGTTTTCCATTCTTTTTGATGATTTAAGTGCAACTTTAGTGCTTTCAATAGTTTTAGCATGGAATTGGTGGTCTGAAAGAGTTTCCACTTTGGTTTAATTGCAGGGCCCGAGCAAACTTCGGGTATTGTCCCTACAGGAAATTGTCCGAATCCTGCATGGTATGTAGCTTGTACATATTCACTGGACAGAATAAATGTGAGAGAGAATTGTATTGTGGGAATGTGAATTCTAGAAATTTGTGTCTGTAAACGCAAATTTTGATTCTCTTGTGCAAGCTTCTCTAAAAAGATGCCTGCTTCTTGATTAATTTGTAGTAATCTGTAGAAACATATAACCGCGTCATGTACTATCAATAAACATTCCACTATAATAAATTATACGTAGGATTTAGTGAACCGTTGTGATTCTTGTTGGCGTTTGTGAATTAGTATTGAGTTGATCTTTCATCATTAGTGATACCATGTTTGATTGTCTCTTCCTTATTAATAAGTGAACAACGAGTTATGCATTGGGCTTGTGATCGCATTTTCTTGAAGCCAATTTTGAGACTTAGTGTCTGCAGTCTGCTTATGTGGACTATAAGGCAGGTTTCACGGCTGCGAATTGAGGATAACCAGAAGTAACAAAGTTGGAGCAAAGAAGATAACTAAAGAAGAACACAAGAAAGTACATATAATTGGAGGATTTCATCAAAGGGGTTCGATTTGATTGGAAACTGCGTTGGCAATATACTGGACTCTGTTTTCCTTTTTTTTTTTTTTTTTTTTTNTTTTTTTTGTTCACTGTGTTTTCTAATAAATTGTTCATGAACTTTGTGAGTCGGGTGGCTTTTGCGATGAGTTATAACTCATAAAGTGCTTGAATAGAATGTTCTCTTACAGTCATGGGCACTATCAAGTTCACTCTAGAAAGCTCATCAACAATCGTAGTAAAAGTTTCTGTTATGGAAGGGTATATGATGTCAAGATAACAAATCGTTGCATGATTAGACAATACAAGGGTTTTCTTTTAACGTGGTATAATGCACAGTTGCACACACATATTCATGTTGATATGTGTTGATCTAACAGTGAAAACCTAGCAGTAAGGTCGAATTTGTTGGGAAACTTGGGTATCAACTATTAAGGATACCAATCACAGTCAATGAGGCAAAATTTTCAGCCATCACCTCGGGAAACTTGGTACCAACTATTAAGGACACCAATCATAGACAATGAGGCAAAATTTTCAGCCATCACCTCTATATACATCGTGTAATATTTGAACCGAACAAAGAATGCACCACAAATAGTCACCAATTTCTGGTAGCTATTAGCCTGTTACCATACACATAGACCATTTAATCACGCGGCAAAACATATTAGACAAATATTTGACATGTAAGTAAGTAAACATATCAGACGAATATTTGACATGTAAGTAATTCACAGTAACGACCATTTCTACAATCCTACTGTTCGCCAATCTAAGCCAGTTGCACTTGAGATATTGTTCTGAGTTACCATACTAAACTAAAAGGCGTTTCAATCCGTGTTACTGTATATGCATATTTGTTAAGAAGCAAGAGACCATATGTATATGTACACGCTTGCTTGGGGTTGAAATTACCATTCAAAGCTAGATTTTACTCCCAATAAAATGACAATTCACCCAAATCTTGGAAAAGTTCAGCCACAGGGAGAAAAAAAATCTTCAGTGTTGAGCATGCCAGAAGCTAGATGCTTGTTTACCCACAAAACCTCCTACATCAGTAAAAAAACAGGAATTAGGACATCTCTTCAAAACTCGTTCTATAATTAACGCAAAATGTTTTCGCAAACTTGAAGCATCTGTGAATGATGGATTGCGGTTTGGCACATACTCTAAGATATGTTGTACTAGGCCAGAGCATCATAATTTTATTACATGGGAAAGAAAATATAACATAGCAGAGGGGACCAAAATAAGATATGTGATTCTACATTTTGAATTCCTGATGGTAAGAAATCGTGTTTCTGAACAAAAATTATAGTTTGTACTTATACACGTGCCTCCAAATTTAATGTTCTGTTGATATCCTTAGTACTAGGACAAAGAGGAGGACAAGTGCAAGAAACTCAATAAGAGACTGGAAAATCTGAACAAGTGAGTGTGGTTTCCAATTACCTGCATTCGGTTTTCCATAGCCTAGATAGGTTGTTTGCTGTGGATTCATCTGCAAGTCAACTGGAAGCTGAGTTTGTTGTCTTGGGCAGATATTTGGCTGCTGGAACATTGAATACTGGACAAAGGAGTCGTTAGGTCTTGCATTGTTGAAGCAAGATTGGTGGAGAAAATTGAAACAGGTAAAGTGGTTTGTTGCAGGTATGTAAGGCATGTAGTTTGATTTTGTTGGGAAATTCACGTAGTTGTTTCCTGGGTGGGAACATGGCTGAAAATGGGTTTTCTCATTCAGACATCCCGAGCTATTTCCAATTTCAGCTTCCACATTTGATGTCATCTTACTGGTTTCCACAATGTCCCGATCGAGTGGCATGTTAAGACCTAGCATATCCTCAACTGAAATTAAGCTGTTTTCATCTGGCCAAATGATATCATCTTCTGAGCTGGAGGCATCATACTCATTCTCCGACATGTTGAAGTTCAAAGCTTTAGGTGTTACCGAGTCATCTCTTGAGATCAAGCTATCTTCATCGGGCAAACAGACCACATTATCTGAATCGGGGGTGGGTGTAGGTCTGAGCCCAGCCTCTTGCTGCAGCTGGAGGCTTTCTAATATGTCGGCCCAGAAATCTTCGAATGTGGGCTGGCTATCATCGATTATCTGCAACTCAAGCTTGTCATAGGCACTGTATGGCTCACTTGCTTCTTTATTCCTACTAGAAGAGGATTCACATTCATGAAGTTGTTTTATCGAGTCATCAAGTCTTTCGTGAGGAGAAACGACTTGAATCCCTGTGGCACTATCTGTCGAACTTTGCCAATCAGATCCTTCTGCTGAAAATGAAGAACTTGCAGAGGATTCGACTCCAACTTGAGAAGAAGAATCCAAGGGCCGAGGGATTTTCTATATTGAAGATGAATATTCAGTTAGGCCTGATCACTTGGGATATTTTAGTGAAACAAACATTGAAGGCCTTAATAATTGTCATATGATGCATTTCCATTGTGCTTTTCAGAGCCATTTTCCTTCTACTTGATACCACAACTAGAAAACTGATATTTCTTATGAAATTGCACGTATAATAAATATAACAGCAATCACAGTATAGGACAAGTTTCTACAGAGGGATATAGAGGCTATTTGCAAGATGAATGGCCTCATTAAGCAGTATAATGTACCTTAACTGGCACCATCTCTACTGATTTGGATAGCACAGGTTCAATTCGTATTTAAAGTTTATTTTACATTAGTTGATCCCAACTTTCAGACAATAATACCATATGAGTAATGCCATGAAAGCTAAAGTTATTTTTATCGAAAGAAAATTGATTTGTTCCAGCATTGTCCTTTCGAATAAAAAAAGTGCTGCCACTAACAGTAAGAGAAATTTATAAATCTCCTTTCTCAGACTTCAGCAAGATTTGAAAAGACTATGCAAATGTTATTTTCATATCTCAGAGCCAAAGAAAACATTTTGTGATGACACTTTCTGCACTTTTTCCCCAAGGTTGGGGTACAAGTCAACTCTCTTTCAGTTAGTTGCAAGATAAAGCTTAAATGTGGCTAATTGGTGAACACTCAGCATGCATTAATAATTAGCATGTCGTGAAATTCCAAAACTTACCTTGCTACAATGTGGAGGGCGATATGGGTTTTTACTCTTTTTTAGTTGGAAGGAACCACTATCTGGGGTCTTTTGATCAAAAACCTCAGTATTGTACCTACATTCCTGAGGTAAATGCTGCCACACAACAGTACTTTCTTCTGCATTGAAATTTGAACATTTGTTAATATGAAATCATGAAACTCGATGAATTCGTGGAGTTATCAGGAAACACCTGAATTGTAAATTTTAGTTAGATGAACTGCAAAATGATTCCCGCTAATTGATATATAACTAAATCTCACACGCAGAAGCACACCCTTCTACCTGATCTCCAATTTCCTTGACAATGACTCTCCTTAATTGGCATCACCAAATAGTTGTTCCATCTTGCCCTGTGTTGTAAGCCCGTATACGGCGATGTGCCCAAAAGAGATGAATTGCCTGTAATCCATTTGCTCTCCAACGTACTACCAGCTCCTCCATTAAGTTCACTGATTTGATAGGTCACCGTCACCATCTCAATATCCACAGAATAAATTTTGACAAATTACACTATCTCAGTGCAATCTCTATGGTAATCATCAACCAAATCATAGTGAACTTACACGAAAATCTATTAAAAGTATAACAAACCGCGTTGTAGTCGAAGTTCACATAAGCTCATATCAAGCTCAAAAAATAACGTTCAAATGCTATGTAAATAAATTTATAGGTTAATTGCCTAATGATCGACGATGATACGCACGATTCAGGAAGGTAGCAACTCTAGAATCTTTTCAATGTAGAAATGTTAGATACCTCAGAATTAACAGGTCGAAATCTCCAGGTAGTTCGCGACAAGCCTCGGCTTCGATAAATTCCAAAAGCAAAGCTCTCGTGTAAGTAATCTTCGATCCATTTCCGCATCTGCAGATGAAACAAAACAAATTCCTTACTAAAGAATGAACACAGGTTCAACAAAATGATTGTCAACAACACTTGCTTTCTACAAGCTGATAAAAAAACAGATAAACATGACAACATCTACATTTAATTAATTAAACACCACGAAACAACAAAATCGAACAAAGAACAACAAACAAAATCCGTAAACTTACTCAGGCAACTCGCCTTTCGCTCCTTCCAATTCCAGCTTCTCCTCCAAGCTCCGCCGCTCAACTTTTCCAGTCATTTCACGCCGCTCATCATCATTCTGCTTCACGAAAAACAAAATGCGCAGATATTAAACCCTAGCAACCGAAACGTTTCACAAAAAAATCAGGATTAGAAGCTGAACGCGAAGATAAAACTAAAACCCAACTTCGATCGGAAAACTCATCTCTCGAAACGCGGCGAGAGCGAGAACCGCAGAGTTGCTCTTGTTCTTATTTTCGGAGAGAGGAGAGAGAAAAAGCTACGGAGGAGATGGAGAGTACCATGGCTGAAAACGGAAAGCTGGCAGCTCACTGACGAGGAAACAGAGAGAGGGGGAAAAAAACAAAGGGAAAAATGCATGCTCTGTGCTCTCCAAATGTGAAAGCAAAAAAAAA
>CACSLK010011299.1:3183221-3198743 GCA_902706635.1 Striga hermonthica | reverse complement strand
ACCGTGGAAACTTTTTGCTCTTCAACGGGGATTAACCATGTCACAATTGATTTCAGGGGCTTTTGTATGCAGGAAATGATTCCCTTTTTGAATCTACAGGACTTAATGGGCATGTGAGTTTCTGATTCCTTTGTATTTGGCCCTGATGATATGCTATGCGTATTAACCACATTGTTTCATGCACTCAGTTTGTTTTCTCATGGTAGTTTATTTTGAAAACTTGTGAAGGATAGTGAGTGGAGAGGAATTATAGTAAAAGAGCTTGTGTTGGATCAGTAATACTTCTGGAAATGGACACTTTAATTCTTTTAATTCCTCAGCCTTCAATATGTGGTGTATTCTGCCTGCCTGCCAGAATATTGTTAATACGGCATCTTTTAATCCCTCAGCTTCCAGTACGTGGTGCACTGTACCTGCACCGCCAGAATACTTTAATACATTGTCGTACTAGAGTGCCACACACTTCTGGGCATAAAGTTTTATTTATTGTTCATACATCAAGATAGCTGCACTACTAATTCTAATGATATGATATGCTTATTACTTATTACTCTCATCACGCAATTTCCTCTCAAACCTACAATTGACTCCGAATTTTTGAGTTGCTTACCACTGTAGTAATTCTCATCGAACATATTATTGTGTTATGTTGTTTACTGTTGTAGGTATATTCTTTTACTCTGTTATGGCTTTAATATGCAGATTTTCTCATAAGGTGGTATATTTTATTTTTTTGTTTTTTGTTTCTTTTTTTCTTGAAGTGCAGTCCTCAGTGCGAAGAGTTGCTATTGGATCAGGGAAGGTACTTAAGTTTAATCAACTATCCAGAATTTCTATTTCCCTTTCTTCCCCCGTTTTTAAGGGGTTGGAGTAGGGTGAGGGGTCAACTATCCAGACCCATTATTTGTTCTTATCATTTCTTATTCTTTCTTCTCCAAGAATCTTTTCGAAGTTTATTAACTTGGAAATATTCGACTTATAACTTCTTAGAGAAGAGAAACCATTTTTTTCCCCAGGATTTATAGGCATTCAAAACATCCGGAAATTCTAGTTGGAGCGATACATATCTAAGTAGCTTCAATTTTTCTTGCAGGTTCTGAGTATTCACAAAATGCCAGACTCTTACTTTGGGGAGGGTTTGACTCTTTTAGGTGACAGGTTTGTGTTCCTAGTTGCTCATGTTAGAGTGTTTTATGTTTATTCATCATGTGAAGATCTTATGAAGTAAATTTATAATGCAGAAACATCTTATAAAAATTGGAAAAGGCTTTATTTTATTAGCTGCATTTGTTAAAACGGGTTGTTCTCAGTTAAAAGTTGTTTTCTGGCAGTGTTTTCTAACTTTATGTTTGTTTTAGTCACTAGTACAACACCCGTGTATTACACGGGTGCTTGTTAAAAAACTATTCTTAAATTTTAAAATTAATGAGTAATGTTACTTTAAATTTTATTTACTTTCTTACAAATAATATATACTATTATATCTTTTAGAATGACATCTGTTACTTGTGCGACTTACATGTGTTACATTATAGTAATTTTTATAACTTATATCATATAATTAATTGAAATATAAGTATATAATTGATAAATAATTTTATTTTCTAATTATTATTAAAAAAAATCATTATTGTTATAAAGATAAATATAATTTATTTTTTTATGCATACAATATGGATGTTAAATCGAAACTCATCAAGAGATGATTAATTTGATATATTATATATGTAAACTGATAAAATATACAAAAGTTATGAACTTTTAAAATATATTTACAATTCAATAGTTATAATAAGAAATGATATTAAAATGCATTAATACATGTAACATGACCATAAATAATCAACATATTTATATAATCAACATATATAGATAATCCGGACCTAATTATTTTTGGATTGGAAGTAAATTAAAATCTACCCAAGCCTAATAACGAAGCATGTAATTTTTTCACATAGGATCCCGAAGCATGCGAGCCTGCCACTTAGGCTCAACACGTTCTGAATTAATATATAGGGGGAGGGGGATTGTTCCTTATAGCTTACAAATTTAAATCAGAATGATTTATATTAGTTGTTTAGTGAGTTAATATTAGACCAATTCAGTGATTCTAATGCATTAATCCTGTAAACTTTTGTAGGTTGTTTCAAGTTACTTGGTTGAAGAAAACTGGTTTCATATATGATCGAAGTAACTTGAGAAAAGTTTGTTCTCTTGACCTGTGATTTCTTTCAGCTTCACTTTTGACTATTTATTCTCATGCCATGCTCAGTTTGAGAACTTGCGCGTTACTTGACCTTCATATTTCTCCTGGCATCACTTTTGACCATTTACTATCACGTCATGTTTTGTATTACAAAATAAGGTTGTTACTTATATTCAAGGCTTTTCACATCATGTGGGTCAGTGTTAGAGTATTTGATTTTGATGAATTTCTACTTAAGAGGGTCCAGAATTTTAGGAAGTTAGATTCAGCTCCTCTAGGACTAGTAAAATGTCTGGATACTGAATATGTCGCAACACTTCTTAACTAATGATCATGTAATATTGTTTTCCAGATTGTACCTTTTGTATTTTTTACTTGGTTTCTATCAAGTCGAAACTTAATTTTGCTACCATCTCCCTTCTGCTTGTAGGAAGTGCCCCTGTGAAATGTATCCTTTATGAAAGCTATGGGTACAGTTATTAATCTGGTGCTCTAGAGAATACAGATTAGGAACTTCTATTCATTTATTCTCCAAAAGCAGTTTGCTTCATAGGCAATCTTAATGTCGTCCTTGTTACTTTTATGTCAGTAACTTTTAGTGTTCTCATCTTCAATATTCTCACCCCTGCTCCCATTTTTATGGTGAACTTCTAAGTAAATGGTTCGATTTTTTTACATATATTCCATATGTTTGTGTTTTACCCAGATTAAGACATTTAAACATCAAATGGAAGATGGGTGGGGCCTAGCAACTGATGGGAAAGTTTTATTTGGAAGCGACGGGAGTTCAATCTTATACGAGATGGACCCTCAGACGTTCAAAGGTTTTCAATTTCATGAAAGCATGTCCATCAATATTTCAATAATCCCCGGTCAAGTGGAGGGTGCATCTTTTGGTCAAATATAGATAACTATCATAGACGTTTGGTCGAGTTAAAATTAAAAACCCATAGATCGTTTGAAATAAAAAAAAATTGCACTGTGTAGGGGGTATGTATTTATGTTTCTGTACGTATCATTTCATTTTAATTGAAGTAAAGGTCTCAAACCCACTTAACGAATTTGGATTTTAGAATTACTAAAATAATGGGGCTGCAATTTAGAAGGGAAAACAAAGGGCTTGATCCTTTGAACTCCCAGTACTAAATTCTCAATATTCCAACTTATTTTCGCAGCTTTTATTTTTTTTTAATTGTATTTATTTGATATCCATGCAGTTGTAAGAAAACATATCATCATGTTCAATGGGCAAGCCGTGTACAACCTGAATGAACTGGAGTATGTGAACGGTGAAATATGGGCAAATGTTTGGCAGGTTTCTCAGAAGACATCTCTTTTTTGCTATTTTTCAATCACTCGTATATTTTTTTTCCCTATAAATTTCATATGCATTATGTGCCATCGGATCTTAGCCTTGAATTTACTTATTTATTTACATCTTCCTAGACTGACTGCATTGCCAGAATATCGGGTAAAGGTGGCATATTCCTTGGATGGATATACCTCCCGGATCTGAGGTTCTTTCTTCTCTTTATAATCAAACTAGATTAACATTAGTCATTTCTATGCATTTGGAGTTCAATCAGTTTACATGTTCTCGTTTGTGTTACAGGAAACAACTAATAGAATCTGGACACACGGTAAACTGTTATCACTTGAAGAATAGCTATCCTCATATGTTTTACCCTATGAAATTGTTACTGTAAAAATATTTGTCCATAAAAATTGGCACCAAATTGCAGGATATTGATGTTCTTAACGGCATAGCATGGGATCAGGATCAGGACCGTCTTTTCGGTAAGCTAAACAATCTGGTGTTGGTATAATCTCTTTTTACCCTCCGTAGGCTTGTAGTGCATTTGGAGATGGTATGAGACTGACCTGAACTTGTCTGGCTTTTTATTTGAGTCGACTATTTTGTGATGTGTGTGTGTGTAATACACACACACACCAGACACCAGATACCAGACAGAATTAATTGCAGAGCCTACGTCTTAAGTTTAGTCTCATTACAAAAGAGTTGTTTCTTTCATTAGTCCATACGACTACTCTCTTGGGGATGCAAGTTACAACTTTTAAACACAAATATGAACGGGTAGTGATTTTGAAAGGTAATTCGGTGTGTCTTTTGTAGTTACGCTAAATTTCAGATGT
Source organism: Striga hermonthica (assembly GCA_902706635.1). NCBI lineage: Eukaryota > Viridiplantae > Streptophyta > Magnoliopsida > Lamiales > Orobanchaceae > Striga > Striga hermonthica. The sequence continues at coordinate 3,194,383 of CACSLK010011299.1, read as the reverse complement.
AGGTTTTCTGTGCAACTGGTCGTATATGTAGTGGAACTGAGACACTCAAATCTGGTAATTCGTGTATCGTCTTTGTAATTTATTTGGGCGACTCCAGTTTACATTCATATGGTGAGGAGCACTTATAACCTAAAGTTGCAGCGTATTAATTTTATTGTTTTTCAATTGATTTTTAACAGTGACCGGAAAGTTGTGGCCGAAGCTGTATGAGATTAAGGTTCAGCCAATGAAAAAACCATATGGAATTGATATTGAAAGACTGTGCATGAGGCCTCCAGTGCACTTTGGAAAAACATAGAACAAAATGGTTTTAGATTGTATTTTTCTCTTTGTATTCAAGGCATAATTCTATTTGTAAATTATACCTCACAAATATTGTTAAGTTGTTGTACTTCTAGTGTAACAGAGCGGACTATGCTAATGAGAAAATTACCCCTAGGCCGAACTGTGGACAAAATTACCCCTATGAGATTTTTGCTATTTTCTATTTTCTTTTTTATTTTCTATTTTCTTTTTTATTTTCTTTTTTATTTCTCTCACTCTCTGTAAGAACTCTCAGAATTCGCTCATGCCATCTCCGACCAATCTCTCATTCCACATCCAATTTTGCTCTACACTTCACACGCCACGGTGAAAATTGACCAACCATCCACCGTCGGAGGCAGTCATCATAGCCTCACAACAGAGATCCAGTTCTCGCCTTTGCAACATTAAACCTAAAACCGAGACATATTGTGGATGACCATGGCCGAAACACTTGTCTTCATGTTGAGAAAATTGACCGGCCCATGCTTCCCGGGGAGTTGAAGCACCAATCCAGGGGAGTTGAAGCACCATGGCCGAAACACTCGTCGAGGTATACTGAGTATACACGCTTACATATAATAACAATGTTTTTGGTCAGTGAAATTTTCCCGCCATCTCTCTCTCCTCATTGCCGCCATCTTCTCCGGCAACATCCATCCCCACACCACCAATTCCTACTCAAACATCACTTTCATCCATTCCTCCCTCGGCTCCTCCCGCATTTCGCCAAACTCGTCGGCTTCAAGAAGGGTGAGAAACCAACTGACATGAACCGCCTCAAGCTCTAGAAATCTCCCAAGTTAGATCCTCCACCTCCGACACCGTCTCCCTCGCTGGTCGAGCCGAGGCCGGAGACAATCTGGCTATCGCGCTCGACTCGAATGTCAAGTAGGCTTCAAAGTAGGCCTGGGAGATACCATGTAATCAATTTTTTTTTTTTTTTTTAATTAATGAAAGAATCCTATTTTTGAAATCACTAACGGATGTAAATTGGGCTATGCTAATTACGATGTTTAATGTTAAACTCTTAACTTACACGTCGCCTTTCTGTATTATTTTGTTGATTAGTTTGTTCGCCAATATGGTTAAACGGAAAATTTCTAAAACAAAAATAAATACTTGTGCTTGAGCTTAGTTACCCATAATTCATTTTTTTTTTTTTTTTATTTTGTACGTCTTATGATAATCTTAACAACAAGCAAGTGAAGATTTATCTCTAAAAGTTTTTATGTCATTCCTATTACAAGGTATTCAAACTGAGTTTATTTAAAGTAGCTATAGACCTGATACCATAATAACGTTTTGTTTATCTCAAGTAGCTATTACATATCATCATAAGCATTTCTATCACCACCATCACACATATAAGTTCATCATCAAAGCCAAAAGCCACACTCTCAATCACACACTTCCCATAACAAATACTAATTCAGTAGTTAGCAGAACAAGTTTTCAACTGAACAGTATCAATAGCCAACGTATCAGTCGGAAAATCGCAGCTGTTTTTCGTACCAGGCAGCAAATCACATGGCTCCGGAGTCACATCCTTCGACACGCCTTCAATATCAGCACATTTCCACCCCTTCGCTTTCTTCTTCTTTTTCTCCTTATCTTTATTATCCTTGTCCATGTCCATGTCCATGTCCATGTCCACCCCGTACTCCGGCCAATCATAAACCGACGAGTTATTTTTCTTCGCCAGCTCAGCCGTCACGTTCGAAAAGCAAAGCTTGGTAAACGTGTCACTGGCGATCCCCAAAAGATTCCCCACGGTCTTCACACCGTCTGCATAAACATCCCTGATGTTAATATTATTTATCAAGGGAAGCGCGTTCGGGTCGTAGTTACTGTCCGGGTGCTGATTGTAGTTGCCCGCCATCCTAACGACGTACTTCATTGTGTGCATTTCCATGCCCCGGACGTAAATATCCTTCACGTAGGCCCCACGCCCGGGCGCCGTCTTGATCCTCACGCCTGATTCGGAGCTGAAGGCGTAGATTTGCTCGGCACGGACGTCCCGGATGCCGCCCGACATTTCGCTTCCGAGGGCTATTACGGCCGAGTAGGGAGAGATGCACGTGAGCCGTTTGATGCTTAGGTGTTGGGTGGGCATACCGAACTTGATGCCGTACTCGTCCCACCCGCTTTTGACTGCGATGCAGTCGTCGCCCGACATGATGTACGAGTCACGAATGCGAATGTTCGAGCATGAATCTATTGTGAGAGTAAAAAATATTCGGAAGATTCAGTAATGGGTCAAGCCTCAAATTCATCACGGCCATAATTAACAAGCTAGCTAGTAATCGAGCCTGAGTCCAACTCGTTTGTTATTATTAACGAGCCGATTGAAAATTATATCAAATATTCATCTATTAGAGCCTTAACAAGTTAAGTCGAGCCAGACATACGAACGACTCGACTTAACTATTATGGCCTAAAATAATGATATATATGCAGAGAGAAGAGGAAAATTCTATAGTGCCGTGAAGTGTTCTAATGTAACAATTCAGTCATTTTCTAGCCAATCAAATATCACCACTTGTCATCTAGACTAGACATCAACATATCATATATTTCTTGTGCTCGACTCGTTTATTAATATTAATGAGCCGATTGAAAATATATAAAAATTCAAGTTTTCGAGTCTTAACGAGTCAAATCGAGCCGAACTTACGAACGAGCCCTAATTAACAAGCTAGTAACTGAGTCCGAGCTCGGCTCGTTTAGTAATATTAACGAGCCGATTAAAAAATTATTTAACAATTCATCTTCTCGAGCCTTAACGAGTCAAGTCGAGCCAAAATTTACGAACGACTCATTTCGTTTAACAGTTTTTTAGCATGAAATAATGATATATATGGCAAAAAAAATTAATCACGTACGCTACCTGGGTTGATCCCATCAGTGTTTGGTGAAGTATAGGGGGCAGAGATCGTAAGACTTTCAATTATGATATTGCTATCAAAAAAAAAAAAAAAAACATCAAATAATGTCAGCGGAACTTTACTAAAAAAACGAGCAATTTAGCATAAAGTTGAGATAAAAGGACCCCACCTGCTGTAGACGGGATGAACGTTCCAGGTAGGAGCGTCGATGAGGGTAAGATTGGTAATTACCACCTTGGTTGAGTACATGATCTCAACCAAGTATGGTCTTGTGTTCTTAAGCTTTTTATGCCTGAATTTTGTCCACCATGTCTGGCCTTGACCATCTATTGTTCCATTCCCTCCTGATAAAAAAAATAAAATAAAATAAAAAATAAATAAATTTGCATTCTTAATTTTGTATTTCTTTTTGCAAAATTATAAAATATGTTTTATAATTTGAGATGGATGCCTATTTTGTATAGTAACTCTTGTATTTGGGAATCACAGAAATTCTATGTATAAATAATTATACATGACTTCATAAATCGATACGATGACTCCATAGCAAAACCGTTGGGAATAACATGCACTATTTGATTTGGTGTACCATGAAGCTTTGACATATAGGTGCTTAACCCAAAATGAAAAAAAATATAGGTGACTAACCCAATTTTAGTTACCTGTAATAACGACGTCAGTTAGGTTTGTTCCAAATATGAGACTGGCAAACCTTTGTCCTGCAGCATCCCTTCCTCTTCCATATGAGGGCAATGGGTCAATTAGAGGATAATCTTTTTCATCCTATCAAATCCATAATATCGTGTTACACAATCTTTTCTTACAAAATTGAAATAAAGAAAGTAACTGTATCTTCAAAAGTGAACATGTTGGACGTTGTACCCCAAAATTCTTGTGTTGGTGGGCCTAACCATTAAGCGGATCGACAGTCGTACTTTTAAAAAAATAATAAAAAAAAAAATATGTGTCATACATTTGTTTACTTTTTTATTTTTATTTTTTCTTTACTAAATTATTACATTCAATTTGAAAATACACATATCTAATGAAAAATGTGGTTGCATAATCGTTAGATCCGTCTAACTGTTGTTGTATATGTGTCAAAAGTCAACGATGTTCCGTGTCTTTATACTTTGGGGAAAAAAAAAGTAAGAGAAGATATGAAAGTGACGACGTATGAACAATAGTTAAGAGAAAAAGGGTACAACCTGAGTTGCAAGAAGAACAACATTGTGGTGAATATAGAGCATGAAATGACTTGTGAGACTGAACGAAAGTGAACGTATATATGCATATTGGTTAAGGGGAAAAAGGGTACAACCTGAGATGCAAGAAGAACAGCATCGTGGTGAATGTAGAGCGTGAAATAACTTGTGAGATTGAACGACCCCGTCAACCATTTTCCAGGCGGGACCACGAGCATTGCTCCTCCTCCGCCTTTTGATCCGTACTTGCTCAAATCGGCAACGGCCGCCTTAAACGCATCCGTGTTTGATGTCTTTCCATCTCCTTTCGCACCGTAATCGTTCAAAAAGGCAATCTTTTTTCGACAACTTAAACCCGAGTATTGGATTTGTTGTTTGGTAGGCTTGGTGTCGGCATCATGTTTCTTGCATTCCAATGCGCTCGGGCATAGGAATGCCAGCAGCAAACATATTTTCATAAACCTCTCCATAATCTTAATCTTAAAAGAACAAATTGAAGATCAAGTTTAATTTACAAAAGCATATATAGGAATATGAATGAACTGTGTTTAGGTTGATCAAATTTATAGAGAGATTTCGTATCAAATGTCAATACATGTATGTAACCGATCAATCATGAATTCAAAGAAAATCCTTGCAGCTATCAACGTCGCACAAGTATATGCACACCCCGCGTGATTCTGCGCTTTCCCATAAGGTCACATAACACGCGATTTTTTAGATATATATAACACATATTTTTATTTTACTAGTAAAGTGAACGTGCGATGCACGTGGTGACAAATGTTTTTGGCCGATTAAGTTTAGTAAGGTAAATTAATTAATTTATTAAACATATGATTGTAGGAACAAAATAAAATGATGAACAAATAAACTTCTAATGTATTATTTTTTTCAAGAATAACATAATGATGTCGTAACATAAAAAGATTTAAACAACATATTACAATTCGAACAAAAATATATGAAAAATGAGTCCCTAATAAAAAAAGCCCTAAATAATTAAACAATGACATAATGTATGTTATAGATGCATCACATGGGTCGGTATGGTTCGGAGATAGATAAATCTTTAAAACCGTACCAAAATTTGGAGATCACAAAAATTCGATCTCAAGAACAGTACTAAAAATTCAGTTCGGTTCGGTTCAGTTTGGAAATTTTTATGTCACGGTTCGGTTCGGTTCGGTTTGGTTTGGTTTGATATTCGGGACGGTTCGGTTCCATTTAATTCGGTTTAGATGTTCGGAGATTTCTAATTATTTTTTAAACATTTTTTGAATGACTACCTAGTTATATTTTATTTTTATAAGTTTTTTTAAATCCAACATTTATCAATACTTCGTCATACGAAAGATTTTATTTTTAAATCAACTTTCGAAGTAACTCTAAATTTTAGGTAAGACTAAATTTGTGCAGCTAACATTGAAAATTTAAAATTCAAACAAAATATAATATAGTTTTTTATTAAAGTAATATTTCTTTAACCTTGCATAACATGTTTATAAGATAGAATGAGACTAAATATCGAGAAATTTAAGTAAAGTTAAAATATTTTCTAAAAAATATTTCTTTAACCTTTCATTCAATTTTATATATTTTCTTTTTAAACAAGAAGAAATTCAATTATATATCAAATACTACTAAGCATGAAACTTAATTGTTATTACTATAATTTATTTGCATTTATTTTTTTTCAAATTATATAGGATCAAAGTTGACATAAAATATATCAATAACACACATCTATTTTTATAATTTGGTTCTTATCATCGGCTCGGTACGGTAAGTTCTCGGGACTGATATTAGTAAAATCTCCAGAACCGTACGAATTATTCTTTCGGTTCGATTCGGTTCGGAAAAAGTCAAATGGTCAACGATTATTTTTTTATTCGAAGTAATTTTGGTTCGATTTCGGCACAACTCAGAATTCTCCTAATCTCATGCTCAGCCCTAGATGCATGAGTTCTTTTATTTATTTATATCAGATTCAGGAGTGATTTTCTTTCACTGTGGTTTTGACGTTCTCATAAGAAACATGCGTACTCGTTGAAGTCAATACATTAATAGTATTGCAAAATTCTTAATTAATTTTGCGAAACGTTTGCTTTATTCAACACTTACAAATATTTTAGCCTAACATATGGTCAAACTTCATGATTGTATGATCATTATAAGGTACTTCTACTAACGGTTTATAATATCCATGTGAAATAACTAATTGTGTCATTAAAATTTTTGATATTTTTTAATCATTATATAAATTACTACATTACTCTAGATCTCTCTCTCTCTCTGTCTCTCTCTGTCTCTCTCTGTCTCTCTCTATCTGTGTGTGTGCGCGCGCGCATATTAACAAATTAATTGGTACATACCCCATGGGGTGGAAACGAATTTCATCCTCTAAATAAAGTTAACATTCCAAAATTATGTATTTTTCCGAAGACACTAATTTTTTTTTTTTTTAAATCATCACACATTACATGAAAGTACATACTCTAAAGTAATTGTGCATATGATCGAGCAAAATACACAATTAAGATTGTAAATATTCCTATAAAAACGTGACATCTTATTCAAACATTCAAAAAGGTTTTGATCAGAATCAAACATTCCCTTTTCAGTATTATTTATTTGGAAGATAGACGAACTACATAACCTATTATTTGCAAATCATTAAACATTTTGGTTGTTGCATTGATTTTAGAGTTGTTTATCATAATACCTTTCACATTCATTCTGATTTGCAATATTTATGTGTCTAATTACTTATTTAATGAAGTCCAACTTTTTACATCATACATAATGCTTCGAAAATTCAAGATAAAACTTGTTTCATGATTATTAATATAATAATAATACAAAAATTTGACAATATTGAGAAACATATCATTTGTCAAAATATTTTAGACGAGAAGAATTTGAATTCTATTATATTATGATACTCTTAGATATTTGTGAACATTATTATTATTAACTTCTTATTAGAGTTTATGTTCTGTATTATATAATATGGAATCATAATTAATGAGAACCAATTTCTTATAGAGAACAATATTAAATGGTATCAACAAAAAAATAATAATTTTAAAAGATTTTTGTTTCTTGATATTGGTATTCATACTTTTCTAAGAAAATTCAATTTTTTTCTTTTCCCCATTGCATTATTATTGTTTTATTTATTTTTTATTTTAATGACAAATAATATTTTACTTTTTGAAAGAATTACAGTACATTCATATGCATTGCGTTTTTCTTTTACGTGTTTGATAGTACTAAAATATTTGATAACAATTTATTTTTTATTATATTTATAAGATTAAAAAGTTTTAAATTTTTTCCATGGTTTGCTAAAATATTAAGTAACTAACTCATTTTCATATCCATAAAAAATATTTTTTACAACCACTATGGTGTTCCCTTTCAAGTAGTAATTGAAAAATAGTTTAACATACAACTTGTTTATTTTTTCTTTTATTTCACATAGTTAATAGTTAGTAAATAAATTGGGTTTTAGTATTATACAATTTCATAAAATTGTTCTAATCTTATTTTAAACAAAGAAATTGAGTAGATTAAATGTTTAGTCTACAAAACAAACATTCTGCAATTAATCTTTCATACTATTACATAATTTACTCTCTTTTTTATAGGTTATTTTGAAAAAAAATAAAAATAAAAAAATGTTTCTATACTTTGGCTATGTTTAGTACATCAGTAAGCTAGCTTATAGCTTATTTAATTAGCTTATAAGCTCTCTGTATTTAAATAAACTCCGTTTGGTAGGACGAGCTTATTTAAAAAGCTCGAGCTTATTTGATAAGCTTCTTTTGGTAGCTTTTCAAATAAGCTCGTTGAAATTTTTATTTCAGCTAGCTTATCAGCTAATTTTACCAAACACCTTTATCATATAAGCTAGCTTTTCAGCTATAAGTCATAAGCTATAAGCTATAAGCTCGAAAATTACTAATAAGCTATCAGCTAGCTTATCAGCTAGTTTTACCAAACATAGCCTTTATGAACATTATGAGAACAAACATTATCGATATCAATTTTTCTACTTATAGTTATTAATAATAGATTAGTAATGGTAATATATGATATAAATTATTGATAAAATTAATTAATATTCAGTGTAGATATGCATATCATGAATCTCTAGATATCTTAATTAATTTATGGATAATGGTATAGTTAAAAGTAAATCGGGCTACTCAAGTAGTATCCCACTCGACATGAAAACAAAAGGATTGGGTTTTAGTATTATATATAATTTCAAAAAATTATTTTAATATTATTTTAAGTAAAGAAATTGAGTACATTAGAACTTTAGGTTTCAAAACATATATTCAAAAAAATAATTATTCTCATACTATTACACAATTATTCAAAAACATTTATTCAAAACAATTATTCATGTACTATTACACATTTTAATCTTTTTTATAGGTTATTTTGAAAAAAAAAAATATTTCTACAGTTTATGGTCGTTATGAGGACAAGCAATATCGATTTTGAATTTCTTACTTATAATTATTAACAAGCATACAAATTAAGTAAATACTATTGAAACAATTATCTTATTTAATAGGATACTTACGGTTAAATCAACTCTCAAATTTTAGTGAGAAAATCATAAATATATTTAAGAATCTTAAAATAATATCAATAAATAAAATATTTATTATATAAAAATTTTAATCATCATCGATTATAGAGCGCCCATCTTGAAAATCAATTTCTCAAATGAAGTAATAATAATTAAAACATCATGATATATTTTTGTTAATAATTGAATGAAAAACTTCAAATATTTTAAATGTTAACAATTAAAATATTAGGCAACTTGATATTAATCCCCTAATGGTCAGTTGAAGATTCGTTAACTTTATTGGCTTTGCGACCAAAATTTGAAACTAAAACCAACAAACAAATAAATGACGATTTTTCTGAGATCAAAATTCAATCCAATAAAACAAAGGTGCAATTTCTAAATCTAATTCTAAATACAAGAATAGTGAAGTAGTTAAATGAATTCTTCTACTTTTCTAGTCTGTTAGATATTAAATGAGCATTAGTGTATTGCTAATTTTATATAAAAAATTGTCAAATAAAGGGGTTTTTAGGTAAATGTTAGTTATAATTAAAAATATAAGAAGAGATGTATATTAGTGTATTACTAATTTATCATTAAAAACGTGTCAAAGTAAATATTTTTTAAGTAGTTCTTTTTTTACAAAAGCACTCGTTCTTGTACAGTAGTATAAATATATATGTGTATATTATTAAACTGAAATATAAGTACTTTTAAAGCAAGGTTCAATTATATGATATGATATGATATGGAACTAATTAATTTTTTATTGCCTATAGGAATTAATTAATAATAAGAGTAACAGATATTCTTAAAAACACTTGAGGGGCAGGGCGTGTTTCGATGGGCGCGTGGGGAAAGTGAAGGACCGTTACGGCAAAGGGATAAAAAAACAAATTCATATACAATGAGTATAAAATTACATATTTGACATTACAAAAAATGAACCTTCGTTTAGGACTGTATTATTATTAGGACTGCATTATTATTATTAAATTACAAAATTAATTTGACAAAATAAGGTTAATTTAGGTAAAACATATTTTTACAGATTCATTGGCTCTTTTTATAATAGTATAGATAATTAGTATTATTTATGTTACATATATGATTGAAGTGGTGCCAAAATTTTATTAATTGAAAAAATGTTGCAAAAACACATTTTAGTTATGTTGTCCAAAAATACACGTGTACAAGTGTTAATATGGAAATATTCTACTTTTCTCATTTCTTGTTGTACTTAGCGATGAGCACGGGACTCGGAGAATTCCGAATCGACATCACTCCGAATCGAAAAATAACCGTTGACCATTTAACTTTCTCCGAATCGAATCGAACTGAACCGAAAAAAATAATTGGTACGATTCTGAAGATTTCACAAATATCTGTATCGAGAACCGAACCGAACTGTTCCAAACCGTACCGAACCGAAGAATCGAATTATAAAAATAAATGTGTGTTATTAATATATTTTATGTCAACTTCGATCCTATATAATTTGAGAATTTTTAAAATGCAAATAAAATAGAGTAATAACAAATAAGTTTCAGTTAAATTTCATGCTTAGTCTACAAATGAATTTTTCTTGTTTTAAAAAAAAATTTAAAATGGAATAAAAGGTTAAAGAAATATTTTTTTTTTAAAAAAAAAATATTTAAACTTTACTTAAATTTGTTGATACTTAGTAATATTCTATCTTATTACTAACATGGTATAGAAAGTTACAAAAAATATTCCTTTAATAAAAAAATATATCATATTTTGATGAATGTTGGATTTAAAAAAATATATAAAAAATAATATATAACTAGGTGGTCATTCAAATTTTTTTAAAAATAATGAGAAACATCCGAATATTCGAACCGAACCAAACCGAACTGAACCGTTCAGATAATCCTCAATATCAAAAAATCTTCGAACCGAACTGAATCAATTTTTTGGTATGATTCTGAAGATTGAATTATAGTGATCACCGACTTTCGATACGATTCCGGAGATTTATCAATCTCCGAACCGTATCGATCCATGCTCACTTCTAGTTTATTTCAAATGTTCTTATTTTTGCTGCGGTTGAATTGGCTGCACATATTAATATATATATATATATATAATATATATATTGATATGGGATACTATATACTGGACCGGTGGTCGAGCAGAACCGGACACCGA
>CACSLK010011299.1:3125820-3136105 GCA_902706635.1 Striga hermonthica | reverse complement strand
CCAAGTCCTGTTTGGTCTCCCGGTCGATGGAGAGCCTTATTTGGGAGAGACTTATTTGGGAGAGACTATAGATTACACGCCCATGGAGTGGCAAGAGACGTGTTTAGATTACCTGGGGTACGAGCCCTTGTACCAGGTAAATTATTTAACTCAATGTTTTTTTTTTATTTCTTATTTGTTAATATGTATTCTCCACTAATTCGTTTTTAATATATATAAAATACTTTCAGGATAAAGATGACCCGAACTACAACTCCAAAAATTGCCACATTAAAGGCCAGTTTTTTAAGACGAAGAGCTTGGAGACAGAGTGAAAGAGACCACTTGCAGATGGATTATTTCAAGAGGAGTACAATCAGAGGGCGAGGGCCCTTATACTCTGGTGCCTTGGATCGTTCTTCTTCCCCGACCACCGAGCTAATGGAGTCAACCTGTACTAGATGCAGATGTTGATCGACATCGACAAGATCAAGACATACAGTTGGGGTACAGCGGTCCTGGCCTCTGTTTATAGAGCACTGTGCACAACCTACGCGATAGGGCAAGACTGGTGCAAGAGTTGTGTCCAATTGATTCAGGTAAATTTATTTACTTGTTATTTGAAAATTTAATTTTTTTTTTAATTTAGACTAATATCTAATAAGAAATGAATATGTCGATATGTGTAGGTTTGGGCATGGGAATGTATCCCTCGAATTCGCCCAACATTGAAGAGGTCGAGGTTTGATTCTGTCGTTGGTTGTCCTTTAGGTGCAAGGTAATCACATTTTTTTTAATTTAATAGTTTATAATAAAAAAATTGTTCATTTTTTTTATTATAAAGTGATTCATTTTTTTATGTTTTCTTTTAAGTGGGTGGGACCGAAGGACACGACACACATAGCTACTGGAACAGCCGCTATCCGAGACCAGTTGACAGACTTGAGAGAGACTGATGTAAGATTAATATTAAATCTTATTCATTTGTGATTTTTTATTGTTTATAACTTCATTCATATATATATATATATTAATTTTATTTATTTATTTTTTTTACAGTTCGATTGGATACCGTATGACCAGTACCTGGATGCTGGTTCTCTCCCGGCCCAGTGTACAGAGGGTTCACGTATCTGGATGTATAGAGGGTGGATGTTCAACTGGAACATCCGTGAGGCCCACTTACCTGATAGAGTCCTTCGCCAGTTCGGCTGTCATCAGTCTATCCCCGCCGCTCCGATCATTACATGTGAGACCGAGTGGGAGCGACACCACAGAGGCCAGGGTATGACTGGGAAAGCATTCACCGATTGGACTGCCTTCCATGAAGATCTTCTGAAGGTTTGGACCCAAGAAAGAGCCCAACATGTCCTCCCAAATTACCCTGAGGAGAGCTTCCTACAGCCTGAGGTGGGTTACACCGATTGGTTTCGCATGAGGACTGTGAGATTGATTAGTAACCCTGCCAAGTACCCAGTGGTCCAACGGGAGGGCGGCTATCAGCTACTTGCCGAGCAGCGGGAGTGCGGGGTAAGTGTTTTTTTTTATTATTATTAAATAAATTGTTATTATTATTATTAATTATTTGTGTTTTATACTAATTATGTTTAAATTAATTTTCAGTTATCCGGCATGGAGGGAGCTTATAACTCGTTGGCTAGTATTGAAGACAAAATAGATACGCTCCCTCCAGATGTGCAGGCCGCAATCCGTCAGTCAAAGAAGTATCTCTACTCTTCTATGACTGTTGGAGGCCAAGAGGTCACGCAAGGGGCGTCGTCGTCGAGTCAAGTTCTCTCTCAACATACCTACGTCTGATCCCAAAGGACGTAGTCCCGCCGGGTGAGGCATCGACCCGCTCCCCACATTGGCGGAGGTAGAAGACGCCGTGAGCACGAACCCGCTGCCGACACCGGGCCTGAGGAGGAAGAAGAACAAGGTTCTAATTTTTACTTAACAAAAATATTATTTTATTTTTCATTTTATTTATTTATTTTTTGTCAACTGTATTTTCTTATTTTTTTTTAAATAAATGAATTACGCAGCTGAAGAAGAAGTTGTCACGTCCATTGCACAACCCGCTGCCGACACCGGGCCTGAGGAGGAAGAAGAACAAGGTGCTAATTTTTTACTTAACAAAAATATTATTTTATTTTTTAGTTTTATTTATTTATTTTTCGTCAACTGTATTTTCTTATTTTTTTAAATAAATGAATTTTGCAGCTGAAGAAGAAAAAGCTGCCACGCCCATTGCACGACCAGCAGAACGTCGGATGGGCGTCCGAGAGCGCAAACCTACGACTCAATACACTCCTAGTTAGTGTATTTTTCCGGAAACATTAAGTTTTTTTTTTTTTTGTTTTTTTGTTGATTGTGTGTAAACTGTTTAACTTTTTGATGTATGTAAAATTATTATTTTCAAATGTGTTTCTGTAATTAATATTGTGTTTTATTTTTAGTTTCTGTAAAGTATATTGGGTTGTGAATCGGTTGAGATGAACAGGTGTGATTTTTTCCTGAATGCTGCAGGTGGTATATTTGTGAACAGTAAAACGTATTTTAAGGATACGTTTTCTAGTCAAAATTAGGTTAAATGTAAGACGAATATCAGGTAAGACGAATATTAGGAATACGTTTTATGCAAAAAATTAGGGCAACATGAAAACGTATTTCAAAAATACGTTTTCATGTTGCCCTAATTTTGCCCCAATTTCTTGGCATAAGACGTATATTATGAATACGGTTTATACAAAAAAATTGGGGGCCAAATTAGGGCAATAGTAAAACGTACTCTTAGAATACAATTTATATTAAAAAAATTATGGCAAAATTAGGGCAACTATAAAACGTATTCTAGGAGTACGTTTAATTTAAAAAACGTATTGAAGGAATACGTGTTTAGTTAAAAATAAGTAAAACGTATTTTGTAAAAACGGATTCATATTTTTTTTAAATTTTTTTGTATAAAATATAATTTAAATTATTATTTTTAAATCTAACACATATTATTGAAATACGTCTTCATTTAAAACGTATTATAGAAATACGTGTTATTTGATTTAATTTAGTTAATTACATTTTAATGTTCAATTAGTTAAATAAATCAACAATTTTTAAACAACAAGAAAACGTATTTCGCAAATACATTTTATATATGAAAACGTATTGTCAAAATACGTCGTTTTTATTTTTTTTCACATTTTTTTTTATTTTTGTCCACTTATTTTTTTTTATTTTTAAATAAATAAATGATTCTAAAATAATTAGAACACGGCAGTATATGAAATATAAAATTGACATTTTGAAGACGGGTACATACAAAGAAAAATGTATTTATAGATTTTCATTACTTTATATACATATAAATGTCATTTTTTATTTTTTTAAATAAGAATTACCTGACAGCTTCTGTTGTGGATAATATTTTAGTTAAATATCTTTATATTATATATTAATATATTACTTTCTAAATAATTTTTTTCACTGTTTCTTGTATTTTTTATTATTATTTTTATTTCTTTTATATTGATATTCTCTTCCAATTCTTTAAGATTTCTTATACTATATACTTGAAATCTATATATATATATATATAATTACTGGCAAGATTTAATATATTTTGTTCACCCAACAATTAATAAAATAAGACATTATTTAACAAAAATCTTTATGATTCAAATGACAATTACATAAGTAAAACCTTATTATTATTAATTTTTTTATTATGTAACAACTTTACAGGATTTATTTTTATTAATATACATATTAAATTATTTTTTACGGCTAATATTCTTATTTTGTATTATATTTATACAATACCCAAAAAAAAAAAAAAAACTGAGTCATGTGGAAGTTAAATAATTTATGTTTATATTATACATTTACATATAGCCAAAATTTTAAAATGAATCCCTAGCTTTAAGCCACAGCACCCTAAATTTCAGCCTCCAAAAATGTTCTTCAACATTGTAAGTCTCCTCTAACTCAGCTTTCAACTCTCCCCATTCATCTCATTCCATGCTCTGACCATCCTTCCTCATATCCTCCACCTTGGATGTAAGCTCTCTCTCTGATGATTTTCTCACTATTTCTGTGGATGGGCTTGAACCAGGGTAAGAGCTCCATTTTGGTATTCTTGATTTTCTGGTGCACTTGGAACATATGAGACCCTGCTACTGCAACCTGTCATCCCTTTTAAACAACAACTTGAACACCATCCATCTTAAGCCAGGACTTATCAAAATGAAATCTTCTTTCTTCTTCCCACCTCAGTGTCAGTATTGACCAGGATCACATTGTGAGATGTTGTTCTATAGAAATTAGAAACTTCCATATTCGGAAAGCTGGTCAGCCAGTCACAAGAAGATAATACTTCATCAAGCCTATCCTCAACATAACCATCATTGGTTCTGTTGTTGCCCCAGGTAAAGAAAGCTCATTTCTAATCTTCTTCTTGCATCTCCATATTCACTATAAATTCTTTAAACCCTGTGAAACTGGATTCCAGTCTCCTGAGACCTCCCATTTTTTTCTTCATGCTTTTACATCTCAGAGGAGGAAATCCAATTCTATCATAAGTTGGTCACTCATGCAATGCTGCTTTGTGATAAAGACAGGAATCTATTGAAGTTCCAATCTCAGAGTTATATTCATTATTATTTCCTTCAGAAGATACTAGGAGAGGGTTTGAAATACTGGAACATATTTCCCCTTCTATTTATGATGATATGAACAAGAAGCTCTCAAGCCTGTGGATGAAGAGGAAATTAAAGCAGTTTTTTTTAAGATGGCCTCAGATAAAGCTCCGGGGGAAGATGATATGTCAGTGGCCTTTTTTCAGCATTGTTGGAATATTTTGAAATCTGATATCCGTTGTGCTATTAAGAGCTTCTTTTCTTGTGGTAAATTGCTCAAGAATTGGAATCACACTGTCATAACTCTCATTCCTAAATGTTTGTATCCAAAATCTTTGAGTAATTATAGGCCTATTTCTCTGTGTGGAGTTCTGTACAAGATTATTGCTAAGTTGTTGGCTGACAGGCTCAAGACTTGTCTTAATGCCTGTGTTAGTCTATCTCAAACAGCTTTTGTGTCTGGTAGATATCTTATTGAAAATGTGGTGATTGCTCATGAAGTGTTTCATTCCTTCATAGACATAGATCAGGGCCTAATGTGTTTATGGCTTTGAAGCTGGATATGGAGAAAGCATATAATAGAGTTGAGTGGGAGCCCATCAGGAAAACTATGGGTAAAATGGGGTTCCATGCCACTTTTATCAAATGGATTTACAATTGCATTTCTTCCCCTACCTTTTCATTTAATATGAATGGGTCTATCTGTGGATTTGTGAACGCATCTAGAGGGTTCAGGCAGGGAGACCCTCTATCTTTATCTTTATTCATCCTGGTATTTGAAATTTTCTCTTCTTATCTTCAATTCAAAATAAATGTTGGCCAGTTCAGAGGTATTAAAGTTTCTAAAGAAGGCCCTATGTTGTCTCATTTATTATTTGCTTAATTTTCTGCAAAGCTGATACTACCCATGCTAACCTTCTGATGGCCATAATGCTTAAGTATCGAAGATGCTCAGGGCAGAAAGTTAACCTGCACAAATCATCAATGTTCCTGAGTAAGAACTGCAGTGAAAAGTTGAAAAATAGTATATGTTCCATCCTGACTGGTGTGGTTGTTAAAAGATATTCCAAGTATCTGGGCTTACCTCTGGGGATTGGGGTTTCTAAGAAGGAAGCATTTCAGTTTGTGGTTGAATCAGTGAGAGGATAGGATTGGCAGTTGGAAGAATGACTTCCTATCAACAGCAGGTAAGGAAGTTCTGGTGAAATCAGTGTTGCAAGCTTTAACTGTTTTTGTTATGTCATGCTTTTTGTTGCCTATATGGGGGTGTGTAAGGATGTTTGTGGGCTTCTGGCTCAATTATGGTGGAACAAAGGAAAAAGACCAAGTAAAGGATTGCACTGGATGTCTTGGGACAAGTTAGCTACTCCTAAAAGGGAAGGTGGCCTTGGGTTTCTGGATATCAAATCCTTTAACAAAGCCCTTATACTCAAACAGTTATGGAGGTTGATTTCTTGTCCTGAACTCTTAGTCTGCAAAGTGATGAAAGATAAGTACTTTCCTAACTGTTCTATATTTGACTGTGAGAAGGCCAGTGGTGACTCTTGGTTATGGAAATCCTCGGTTTCTGTTTTACCTGATTTAAAGGCACAAATGAGTATTGTAATAAGAAATGGTGCTTTCACAAAACTCTCTGACTACAACTAGATTTCTGGTTTCGAGAAGAGGAAACATGTGCTTAGAATTCAGGTGGATCGGAATAGGTTTTGGGTGAAGGACTTGCTGATTGCAGGGGGAAGTTGCTGGGATGCTAATTTAGTTAGTGCTATGTTCATTCCTGAGGATTCTGAGAAAATTTTGCAGATCAAATATCTTAATCCTAGGGCTGCTGATATCTGGAAACGCACAGCTGTGGTCAAAGGCATGTTTTCTGTAAAAAAGGCCTATACAGAACTGATAGGAAAGAAGCCTAGGAGCTGGGTAGTGACAGAAAGCAGTGGGCAGGCTAGTGGGAATTTAAAAGCTATAGAAAGATGCTGGAACCTTAAGGTGATGGGCAAAGTTAAGCACTTTGTCTGGAAATGCTTCTCTAACTTGCTTCATGTCCAATGTAACCTAAAAGCTAGAGGCTTGGAGCTGGACAAAATCTGCAGGGTATGTGGTGAAAATGAAGAAAACCCAAGAGCATGTAATGTTTAAGTGTGGTAAAGCCATGAAAGTCTGGGAGATTTCCCTGTTCAATGGAATATGTTTCACCAGGAGCACTTCATTGTGAAAGAATGGTGGTGGTCGATTAGCACCATGCCTGGCAAGGATATCTCAGAAGATAGGATTCAACTGTACACATACATTTTATGGTGGCTGTGGAAAGCAAGACATATTTGGGTTTTTGAGAAACAGTGGATGCCTAAGGAGTGGATCATTAAATCTGCTATGACGGATTGGCTGGATTTTTCTGCTCAAAGCTCGAAGGAATAATTTGTGTGGGATGAGGAATAACTAGGTCTAGTGTCAGTGGTTATTTTTCTTCCTTGACATGTTATTTGATTTTCTGATTTGTTATGTTCCTGTCTGATTGCATTTGATGGTCTGTAGTGGATGTGTGGTTTCTTATATGTATTTCTGGCTATAGTATTTTGTTTAGTTGGTTGTCGATTAGGCAGCATTGATTTGCTTGGCCTCTCAGGTTTTCTTGATGTACTTTCCCATTTGTTTCGGCATTGTTTAAAGAAATTCTTTATGCTGTTGGGAGAAAAAAAAAATGTAATAAACACTTTATTTTAATTTAAATTTTTAAGTATCATATATGTACATATAATATATAATTTTTTTCTCTTTGCACATGTGCACATTATCGAATAATAGTATAGTCTAAATCAACGATGATTTTTTTTTTAAGAAAAAAAAGCAACCTAATAAAATGATAAATTATATTAAAGAGTATAACGATGCAAACAGATATCATTCTTGCTGATAAAATGTAGAGTCCCTTTCTTTCTAAGTGCTGCAAGCAAACCCGCAGGTGAGTTATTTAACCACGCATCTTTTCATTTTCAGACTAAATAAAATAGTTGCTTAACTAGCTAGATAAATATTGTTGAAGAAAAAAATGAGGGAGATTGGAATTTCTATACACTGATTGAAACTTGAAATGCGGGATATATAATTTCTCTCAACTTCAATGTCTAAGTATACAGCTGAATCCTTCTAATTCTCTTTCATTTTTTTATTTATGTGCTTATTTTTTTTTTTAATTTTTGTGCTTATTTTGGATGAGGGAAAGATTCTAGGGACATAAAAGTTTGCAGTTATTTATTCATTTTCATTTATATAACACACTTTGACATAAGTGTGTGACGAGAATCGGACTGCCGAGTGGAAATCGGATCGCGTAGATGATGACGGGAGTAGTTAATTTTAGTTATGCACGTTAAGTATTTAGATAGGATTACCATGTTAGTTTATAATTTAAACTAGTGCGTGGCCCGTGCGATGCACGGAAAATAATATTACGATATTATAAATTAAGTATATAAATAACATTAATCATGGTCGGAAAATAATATTACGATATTATAAATTTTAATATATAAATAACATTAATCATGGTTTCCATTGTTTTTAAATTAAACCGGGCTGGACACAGTCCGACCGGATGGACCGAGAACCGATTTATAATCGGTCTAGTTTGCTTGAATAAATATTTGCTATTGAATCCGTCAACAACAGTTGCGTTGGACTGGTAAGATCGATACGATTTTCAAAATAAATTTTGTAACATTTAAAATTATTTTTAATAAATTACATATTTAAATCAAACAGAGATTTATAAATTATTTATCAGTTAATTTAAACATTTGAATTTATAAATTGTTTAGATATTTAAGTAACACATTTTATTTAAATTTATTACAAAAAGCACTATATATATAATATCGATTAAAATATTTATAAGTTAAAATCTGAACAAACCACAGATGACTTAATAAAATAGCTTGATCAGTTCGATGACGGTTCGGTTATGAAAACCTTATATTTACTGTACATTAATAAACATGATAATAAAAGATTATTTAATTCATATAAATATTAATAAAAAAAAGATATATATATAAAACATGTTGTCGTAAAAGTATTGTTAATACAATTATTTGAAGTTTGAACTACATCACATTCACGTAATAAAATATTTTGAATATTAAAATTTATATTTAGGTTCAATAATCGATTTGGTCTAGTCAAACTGATACATAATTTAGTCACCTGAAACTAACCAAGTTATGTCACTTTTTTTGACTATTTTAAATATCAACTAAAAGTAATTCAATCAACCTGGGCAAATACCATAATTCAATACTCTCGATTGACCCAAAGAAATTTTCTTATATTTTTTAAATATATATAAAAATATTTTATGATTTATATAATAAATGTTTACACCAAATGATAGTATATTAAGATTATAAATTGCATATCTAAATATCAAGTAATTATTTTAAAATAAGCATAGTAATTTTTAAAAATTGAGATTAACTGATTGATTATGCAATTTAAAGAATATTTTTAGCGTTCCATATTTGTTAAAGGAACAAATAGAGAGACCGAGATTCTAAAACTTTTTGTTATATTTTGAATTGAGATTTTCGAAATATAGAGACCGGGATTTTAATGTTGTTCGTTGTTTCTAAGAAAAAAATATTGAAATAAAAACATGCAGACTTAATAGATTTTAACCGGATTTTTTAAATAATAAAATGAACTAAAACTCGAAATTGAAGGTAGTATTTAATGTTGTATATTTTCAAAGAAACAAATAAGAAAAAATAATAAAACTTACTATTTAAATGTTGCATTAAATTATGACCTATTTTTTTGCTACTATTTTCGGTAAATAGTATTCTTATTATATATAGATTTTTGAATGATTAGTTATATGTTAGTTACAATTTGAATATTTGAATGTTTAGATTTAGGCTATAAAAATGCATGTACTCATGATTGTAAAAGGAATGAAATTAAAAGTAATAAAAATTAAGAAAAAGACTCGTTTCGAGTACTGTCTTTGTGAAAAAACGAGGGAGATAGTGTGGGTTTTTCACTATTAATGTGTTAATCAAAGCCGTCAGTGAGGGTTTACACATTTTATCGTTTTCGAACAAAGACCGTTAGCGCAAGTTCTTACACAAAATCGAGTCCCGATACACGATCTTCATCAGTGTGCTTTGACATAACCACCAGTCTACGATTCATGAGCTATATCAGATCTTGGCTCGCTATTTTTGGGGGCATGGGGAGGGCTCCCGGAGAGGGAGACAGGTTCACTAGGTGAAGTGAGACTCTATTTGCCGCCCCGTCTCTAAGGGGGCCTCGAGATCCAGCGCTTTACTGATGTTGTCACTGATTTCTCTTATAAGATGTGGTGGTGTTTTAGGGAGGGTAATTTACCTTGGGCCCAGTATCTTCGTCGGAAGTACTGTCCTGGGGGCGCTGCCCACCCCTGTAGGGTGACGGCCACCGTCCGCGATAGCAGATAGTGGAGGCGACTCACCACGGTTGGTAGACGTGCTCAAAGGCACATTTTTTTTACTTTAGGTGAGGGGGGACATTAGCTTTTGGAATGAGTGGTGGTTTAGTGAGGGTCCAATTTCGAGCTCTAGACATGTCACCCACCTTCCCTTTCTGCAGGTGAAGGACCCATTGATTTCAGGTCGTCCGATTAATCGCGATTAATC
>CACSLK010011299.1:3096038-3125616 GCA_902706635.1 Striga hermonthica | reverse complement strand
CCTTCCCCGCGCTTTTTCCCTTCTCTCGCCTCCTCTCTGTGAGTCTGGAGCAGCAGGGACAAACAGGGAGCCCTCTCGCCTCCTTTATTGTCTATAATATAGTATATATAGAGGTATATATGTATAGAGGATATGTCCTAAAATACCTGGACGACCAGATGGACGACCAGGCTCGACCAGCCCGATTAATCTAGCTGGTCGACGATTAATCACGATTAATCGTCTGGTCGGTCTGGTCGACTAGGTTCGACCAGCCGACCTGAAAACACTGGAAGGACCTGTGGACGAATGGAAGATGGATAGGGATAGGTCAGAGAGGATTCTGGGTTCTGGAGCGGGTTTTAGTGGCAAGGTGATAGATCAGATCCAACAGACACCCATATCGGAGGACCGTTTGGACGGTATGAGGTGGAGACTTACATCTTCAAGTGCATTCTATACGACCTCGGCTTGGGGAAAAGTTCGGGGGGACCAGCCTAACCTTCTCTTCGGGCCATCTGGGCCGACCTTCTTACCCCGACCATCTCGTTTTCCTATGGCGCCTTCTCTTGCGCCGCCTACCGAATGATACTGTGATGCAGGTGAGGGGGTTCTCCTTCCCCTCACGTTGCTTGTTCTGCTACGACCGACGATTTTCAAACCGAGAAATTTACCCATTTGTTTATTGAGAACGAGACTGTGAGGAGAGTGTGAGAGCATTACTCCAATTACCCATTTGAATGTGATGCTTCAGGCGAAGGCGTGGGAGCAGTCCTAATGCAAGAACATCGGCCTATGGTATATTATAGTAGAGAACTCTCAGGGAGAGTGTTGGCCAAATCGTCATATGAAAAAGAGTTGATGGCATTGGTTTTGGTAATTCAACATTGGCAGCCTTATTTACTCGGCAGAAGATTTGAAATTCGCACTGGCCATCGGAGGCTAAAGTACATTTTGCTCCAATGAATCACAACTCTTTCTCATCAAAATTGGTTGGCAAAACTCATGGGTTGTGATTTTGAGATCACCTACAAACCGGGTGTAACAAACCAAGCAGCAGATGAGTTATCCAGACAATTTGAGGACAATGATTTGGCAACCATTTATATTCTCACATGGATTGACATGGATAAACTTGATTCAACAGTCTTGGAGGATGCGGAGTTACGGGCAATCATCGACCAACTTCGAATGAATCCAAATGGCCAGCCACCATATCAGCTTCATGGATGATTATTTACAAAGGTCGAATAATCATTCCTGCTACTTCACCATGGGTACAACTCTTAGATGAGTTTCATTCCACCCCAACGGGAGGCTACTCAGGTGCGTACCGTACATATCGACGATTGGCAGCTAGCATTTATTGGCGCGGCATAATGAAACAAGTATAAAAATGTCCTATTTTGCCAAAGGGATAAGTATGAAACGTTATCACCATCTGGATTGCTTAACCCACTCCCTATACTTAATAACATTTGGGAAGATATAGCAATGGACTTCATCACGGGTCTACCGCGATCTAATGAGTTTGATTGCATCTGTGTAATTGTCGATCGACTTAGCAAATATACACATTTCATTGGTCTTCGACATCCTTTCACCGCTCGAACCTTAGCCGAAGTGTTTGCTAAAGAAATTGTGCGTCTACACAGAGTCCCACGATCCATCGTTATTGAGACCCAATTTTCGTGAGCAATTCCTGGATGGATTTTACAGTAAAATGGGCACCAAACTTTGCATGAGCACAACCTACCACCCGCAAGCTGGATAGTCTGAAGTAACAAATCGTTGCGTTGAGCAATACTGAGATGTTTCGCTTCAGAACAACCCAAGCAATGGGGTCGTTGGTTGCATAGGGCAGAATATTGGTTTAATAGCAGCTTCCATTCAGCGGCAGGCCGAACGCCATTTGAGTATGTGTATGGCAAACCAGCACCCACCTGGGGAAATTCAAGGTTGCAGCCGTTGCAGAGGAGCATAGTGATAGGGCAAAATTGATCAGGCAGTTGCACTATAACCTCACTAAAATGCAACGACGAATGATTAATAGCACCAACCGCAAGAGACGGTCTTTAGAATTTGATGAGGAAGATCATGTTCTTTTGAAACTTCGGCCCCATCGCCAAACCTATATGGCGAATCGAGTTAATCAGAAGCTGGCTACAAGGTATTATCGCATTCTTAAAAAATTAAGTCACATGGTTTACACGTTAGAATTACCCGTTGGAGCACGTATACACCCAATTTTCCACATCTCCCAGCTTAAGAAACTTAATGGGCATCATGATGTCACCGAGGATATACCTAAAGTTTTGGAGGTAGAAGAAACAAGTTACGCCCCACAAGACATTCTAGATGCTCGAAAGCAGCTCGGCAAGGAGAAGCTCTTGGTTCAATGGGAAGGTCGGTCTGCAGAGGAAGCAACTTGGTTGATCTTTCGGATTTTACGGGGCAATTTCCAATCTACAGCCTTGTGGACAAGGCTAATCCACAAGGCTAATTCTTTAGAGGGTGCAACGATAGAAAATGGGCATGTCATACGCAGAAATCATGGATTGTTTATAGGCGCAGGCCAAATCCAAGGAATCAATCAGATTTAAGCTGAAAGGGGCTCATTTCATGGATCTAAATAGCACCTATCCTGGAAGGGAATCTTACCTATTATATAGTAGTATAGCTAATTATAAATAAAGCCTCTTTAGATGAGGAAGACATCAAAATTCATTATTCCTATTAGTTCCTGGCAGGGAGTTTGTTCCTGTTGGAGAAAAGTTCTCTTTTCCTATTGATCATCTTGCAAAATATACATTTACTTGATAATAAAGTTATTCCCTTTTGTTTCTTGGTTCTTTTCTCTAACACTATCTCATGAGTTCACATACATAATTAACTTTAAAATCAATTATTATTTGTCCATATAATATATATTAATTCATCAGATTCATTAAATCTAGTACTTAAGTTCAAGAATCATGCACACATCCTGCATTACAGTAACCTAAATAATTCATAAATATACATAATAGAGGAGTTTAAAAGGACACAAGTCATCTACATCATGGAATATTTCTACAGGTAAAGAGGTTTATTATATAATTAGTCCTAGTTAGCATGTAGGCAGCTACTGCAAAAATATAATGTGCAAATAGATATTAAAGATTTTTTTTTTTCCATTTTTTTTAGCAATAAATGATAAAACTGGAAATTCCTGGAAAAATAAAATTGAGCGAGAAAACCTCCTCTGCCATTTATTTTCAGAAATCCCTGCACAAAATTAAAATAAAAGAAGGAAAGAATATTTCACTGTTCGGAAGGTCTCTCTTCATCAATTTCGTGTCAAGAATTCTTTTAGCAAGAAAAGACTACGTAGATGATCAAGGTAACAGAAAATAAAGCAAGGAAATGAAGAAGATAGAAAAAAAAAGGAAGCCCTATTATTTAGTTAAGCATTCCAAACATATTATACTGTCTATCGAAAATGGATGTTTATGCGAAACGATTAGGTATATTAAGAATTCTGGAACTGTTTCTCATACAAAGTCTAAAGATTTTTCTGTAATTTAATGCTGTTGTGGAGAATTTCACCTTACATAGTTATAAATAGGGTGGGAACTCTCCATTTCATCTGTAATTACAATCAGAATTGGTACCTGCAACAAACAGCAAATTTGGAGATGAAAAATAAGTTATTATGTCCCAATGCAAATCAACAAATAAGAGCTAAGAAACGAACGGAACTTAACCTCAACCTGCTTCTTTATGCTTCCACCAAGTTCAGTGTCCTGTCGAGCTTAAATGAATTATCTGAGGCAGCCTGGTGAAAATAAAAATCTCAATAAAGAATTATATACGCAATCCGCATGGATATTGGAGAAGATGAAGTTCAAAAGTATATCCAAAACAACGAACAATTTACATATGCTATCCGTGCAGCAGGGATATATAAATTCCAATCCACGCTCAAGTTACTCATACAGAACTTCTTTGCTTTTTTTAAGGATACAATTTTATCACTTGCATCCATAATACATACTACCCTTCTCATAAAAATTATAATACAAGCCAACAGTAAGAGAATCTTATTCTTCACGGCTTAGTACTTGCCTAACAAAATCGAGGGAAGCTTAATGAAATATGAAAGTGATACAGTAATGAGTTGGTTGCCCAGAATGTACCCAAGTCACGAATATCCATACCCGAATAGAAATAACGTGGTTTCTTCTGGACTCACTATTCTTTCCACTGGATCCGTACACCCAATCAGTTAATGGAAATTGCAAAATCTACCCTGATATTTAGCCAATTTACTAAAAGAACCCAGTTATACCTTGGGATGCATGTCCCTTCAAGTGTGAAACACTCACATCCTTGTAAATTTATTTACTAGATAAATACACTTCTATTGACTTTGAGGATGTGACGTGTAAAAATAATGAAATACAAAAATAAATAAAATAAGAAATTGTCAAGGGGGTAAGTGCAGTTCTGAAAGATAACTGGGTATTTGTGTAAATTGGCTAATGCTTGGGGCAGTATTTTGCAATAAACCATTAGTTAAGTCACTCAAAAGATGTATCATTTTCATCCCAAATCTCTTGCATCAATAATAACAAAACCGAGTAAACATCCTTCCCGCCAGAGTGAATCATGTCATTCGCATCAAAAGAAATCACACGGTCTTTTATACTGATCCAACTGCAATCAACAACTTCCTCACTCATCATTCTCTTCATCTCCCTTTTCACTCGAACGAGGCTTTCCCATTTACCGCTCTTCTCATAAGCCTTAGCCAAAATCAAGAAAGGAAAAGGTGAAAGAGGATCTAACTCCATCAATCTTTTTGCAGCCTTTTCAATCATCTTCAAATCCTCACAAACACGAAGCAAGTATTCCCATACAAAAGCATGGGTTTCGCATTTGTGCAACTGCAACAAATCTACTGCTTCACTAATTTGACCGGCACGAATCAAGATTTCCACGATAGGGGCATAATGTTCATCCTCTGGTTCGACTCCGTGCCGCATTCCCATAGAAGAAAATATTTTCATGCCTTCCTCAAGAAACCCACCATAATTACAAGATAAAAGAACCCCGTAAAATGTTTTCTGGTCGGGACGTAAACCACTTTGAAGTAGTTTCTGAAAATAGCAAATTGCTTCAAAGGGCTTGCCATTGTGAGCCAATACCAGTATTATAGTATTCCACGCTATCAAGTCTCTGAAAACCATATTTTCAAACACCTTCAATGCACTGTCAATTGAACCATATTTACCATACATAATTACAAGAGAACTCGCAACAATAGAATCTGATTGAAACCCTGTTTTAACCACCAAAGAATGAATTTGACTGCCCTGCTCGACCGGAACAAAAAAGGAGGCCGAGTGAAGAACACAGCTGAACGTAAATTCAGTTGGCCTAATATTTTCCTTGAAAGTATCGATAAAAAGGTGCATGGCATGCTCGACCAAGCCATGGCTTTCAAAACAAGCGACCATTGAATTGCAAATAGCTGAATCGAGTACACACGATTCTTTAAACAAACATGCTGCACTTTCTACTCTTTTGCAGTTTGAAAAAAGATCAATAACCGCACTGGAAACAATCGAATTCGAAAGAAATCCTCGTTTTACACAATAACACAAAACCTGTTCACCCTTTCCCAAGTTCCGAAGGTTAGAACAAGCAGTAAGTACAGTGGACACTGTAAACTCATCCACTTGGTAACCACTATTAATCATCAGCCAGAACTTTTGCAAGGCCAACTGTTCGTGACCCGATTTACAGCAACCACATATCATTGAGTTCCAAGAAACTACATCCACTTTCTCCATGCTCAAAAACACGGCAAGAGCATAATCGACGAGGCCAAGCTTCCCATACACATCAATCAGGGAATTCCCGACCACCAAATTGGAAAAATACCCGAAATGCCTCACGATATAACCATGCATTTCCTTAGCATGATTACCACATTTCACACAACAC
The DNA here is from genome assembly GCA_902706635.1 of Striga hermonthica. Taxonomy (NCBI): domain Eukaryota; kingdom Viridiplantae; phylum Streptophyta; class Magnoliopsida; order Lamiales; family Orobanchaceae; genus Striga; species Striga hermonthica. The sequence goes on along the minus strand of CACSLK010011299.1, from coordinate 3,119,646 downwards.
AACACCACCGAAAATGTGAACTCGCTAGGCTCAACAGAAAATTCACGCATCTCCAAAAAGACCCCCCACGCAGTATCAAGAAACCCACAAGCAACGTACGCGGATATAATCGTATTAAAGCTCACGGTATCCCTTTGAGGCATTTCGTCGAACACCCGATGCGCAGTCTCGAGATCAAAATATTTCACAAAAATTTTCAAGTATAAATTCCAAGAGAATATATTTTTACTAGGAATGTCGTTAAAAATCTTCAGGGCATCGTTAACGGCGCCGGACTTCACGCAGACATCGATGCAGCGGTTGCCAAGAAATACATTCGAAGTCAAACCGAGTTTTATGAGCTGGGCATGAATTAGCTTCAGAGAATTAGAGGGATTCGTGAGAGAAAAACATTGGTCGATGAGTGAAGAGAAAGATGAAACTGTGTGGAGAAATTTGGTGGCTTTGTGGATACGTAACATGCAAAGTGAAGACGAACGGCAAAAGCAATTGGAAGCAAATTATACAACGTTTGCCATTAGCAAAAAAAATTTAAATTGTCGGAGTATTTGTATGGATAATTTAGTAGGCCTAGCGGGAAATGGGCTGGGCTGGGCTGATTATCAAAATTGGTGAAAGTATTTAGTCCAATTTAATGGATAGTTGATACATGACTATTAGATACGGTTTTGCTATGAAGCCCACAGTTGGCTCCATAGTGGAGTCAACTTTCTATATACAATAAGTAAACCTACCATATTTTCTGAATACTTAAATAACATTAATATAATTTTATTAATATTTTATGTCTATTTGTTGTATATAGAAGGTTGACTCCACTATGGAGTCAATTGTTGGCTTCATAGCAAAACCGATATTTGATAATATAAGATAATTGATTAATTTAACAATTATTAAAATGTGGAAAAGTATTTAATATGTAAAAATAATAAATTTTACAGTCTTCTAGCAATAGGTATCTCGTGCTATGCATTGAGACACATTATTGAGGAAACGTTTATAATTATATGAACATATAATTCAAAAATACATTGTATCATATTGAAACAATAAATTGTGTGTATTGAATTTGTAAACACGAAAAATCTTTTACAGAGACGTCTTGACCAAGAAAGAGATTTATGAGGCTATGTACGCATCGCTCTTAACATACGATTGCAATTCTAAGATCATGATGAAGATGGTGTATCTTGATACCTTGGTTTGCTCCGAACCTCCCAACCGCCTCCATTCTCCGCGATAGATGCTTCGAAAGCCACACTAACGCTTGATTTCTAAGCGATAGGTTGCTAATACACGCGACGACACCTTAGTACTTCGCGATAGTTGTGATGAAACTCGGATGTTAGTCCTATTTCTATCATTTTTTGTATGTGGAACTCTCAAGCATTGAAGAAAGTTGGGAAGTTGGATCCGACCAAGGTACTTAAGGTTATGCGGATCCTTAAAAGAGGGGTGTATGAGCTCAATGCCTAATAGGGAAAGGCGTTGTCCCGGGCTTGGATTGTGATTCACTTGAAAAAATTTTATGTCTAAAGAAAAAAAGTTGTGCCGTTTTTTTCGTATTTTTTTTCTTTTCAAACTAATCTGATATATGAAAGATTGTAAGGGAGTGCTTGGATATGCGTTAGGTTTTGATTGGATTTACTTGGATATGAGTTAGGTTTTGATTAACTATTTTGGTTTTGATTGGATTTGTTGGATATCCAGAGTTAGTTTTGAAAAAGTTAGTTGGGTTAGACTTGCGTAGGATTTTGAGTTTGTACTAAAATATTGTTTAAATTAAAATGATTAAAGGTTATTGGATGTAAAAGTATACAAGCATCTTTAACAATAAACCTCTATAAACTTCCTTTTATACATCTCAAGGCCTCGGGCCCATTCTACCGACGGTACCCAATCATTGAGCTTCCGGCAACCCGACCACTAGGAAGTCCTCGATCCTGACTTCGGCTAATCCGGCCTTGCCACCCACCGGCCCCCGTTCATTTTGGGATGCAGTTTTCTGCACTCCCGCTGGCAAGTCAGGCCAGCAAAGACTATCTCTTGAGTCTTTCCAGAGCAAGCATCGGTGGAAGGTCACACGTTCCAAGGTGGGGCGATTCATGATTAGTTTCCTCGAGCCCGTGTTTCTTCCCTTGTCGGACCGTTCGATAGTGCACTTATTTTAAAGTTTTCTTTCTCTGTCCCCGCCCTCCGAGATTTTTCTATTGGATTAGGAAAATCGGGTTTTAAGAGTAGACTGATACCTAAGTATCTTAACTTTAACCATTACATTGTATACTTTGAGTTGAAAGAGGACTATAATAGGGTTTGGACGTACTTGAAAGTCTGTGGGTGTTCTGGTAGGGTGTTTAAGGATACCCCTAACTTCTCTATATCGTCAGTCGTCCATTGTCCATGTATGGTGTTGTGATATAGCCCTACTATCATGGTCCGGTTCAGATGTTGGTTACTCGACCGAACAAATATAAATGACGACATCAACAAGTTGACTTCTCCCAAGTCGATTGGTTTTCTTAACTATTCGAGGATCACCGACGATCCAAGGACGATTCTGGGACGACTCTCTTATGTCGATTGAGATGATCCTCATAAGTCGACTAAGACGAGCGGACATAATACAATCTCCGGACACGCAAATGACCAAAGTCGACTCGGCAATACCTGAGGTCGACTTATAGTGGCTCGAGGCACTGAGACCTCCGACAACCTCTATATATACTTCAACATATCATAAGGAGTTCTCTCAACAAGAGGGAATCTACATAAGATAAGAAGAAATCTGGATGCGGACTAAGAGGTAACGGAATGCGAACCGACCAGGGCATTTTGGACACTTCGCGCAAGTCGGCCATGGCATTTTGGGCACTTCAAGTAAGTGTTTCTACCCCTATATAAAGGAGCTGAGGTAACTACAAACCCTAACTCTCTCATTCTGTACTCATTTCCCAACTGCTGCTCCCACTGAGCAGAGCTCATCTTCTTCACTCTTACTGACTTGAGCGTCGGAGGCTCTTCACCGGAAACACCTCTGGTGTTGAGTTCCTGCAGGTGTTCGCAGCGGTTCAAGGAAGATTTGGAGACGATTCGAGCAGATCGGAACTCATTTCTACTGGTTCACTCCATCTCTAGGAGGAGACCCATCAAATTGGCGCCGTCTGTGGGAAGCTCTTGAAGGAAGTAAGAGCTTTGCACCTAGTTCCGATCTGTTTGACATGGCGGAGAAGGATGGATTGTCGAGAAACTTGAGCGAGGAATTCAGGGGAGTATGGACAGACAAATGGCCTCCGCCGATTCCCAGCCCTAGACCACCGCTCCAAGTGCTCGGTTTCCCACCGTTTGGAGGACACACGCGTCAGGAGTGCACGTTGAGGAGGAAACATCCATCACCCCACCTGGGGTAAAGATTCCAGTGCTAACACAAGGAGGATCTAGCCAGACGAAGGGCGCAAACACGGGAGTCGACGGGCAGGAGTCGACTGAGACATCTTCGAGCTTGGGAAGGCAACCTGGAATGTTGGAACAAGGGGCGATGCCACCACCCCAGGTCGAGGAGCCGACATTAACCATGACGAGGAGCGAGATGCAGAAGATGATTGCAGAGGCAGTGGCAGCCCAACTTAAGCAGACGCAATTCAATCAACCTAGGGTCGAGCAGCCTAGTGTCGAACAACCTCAAATTGAGCAGCCACCCCTTGAGCGTTAGCAGCAAGCACAATCCCATGAAAGGCAGAGCAGGAGGGCAGAGGAGGAAGGTTCCTCTGTCAGAACTATCAATCCGCAGGCAAGAAACGATACTCTAGAACAACTGATGGCTCAGGTGCGAGACTTGTAGGCCCGAGTCGAGGGGAGAAAGACTGGAAGTTCAAGAGGGCACCCGTTCTCGCAGCATATATTGGATGCCGATTTGCCACAAGGGTTTAGGGAGCTGAACATTTGGTATGATGGGTCGACTGATCCTTCTCGACATCTGCAGAGTTTTGAGAATATGGCGGTTCTACATCGTTACAACGATCCTGTCCAATGTCGAGCATTCCTGACGACCTTGCGAGGACTTGCGCAAGATTGGTTCCATCAACTGCCTCCGGGGGTCGTCAGGGACTTTGACGGATTTAGCTCGAGTTTTTTGAACCAATTTGCAAGTGTGAAAGCCCAGGAGAAGTCTTACCTTACCTTGATAGGTATGCAACAGAAAGAAGGAGAATCACTGCGATATTATGAGGCGAGATACACGCGGGCGTGTGTCGATGTGCCTTCGGCCACAGAGGAGATCAAGTCGGGTGGACTCACCAATTACTCCCAGGGTTGTGCAGAAATTCCCTAGCAAAGAGACCTGTGAGGACTTTTGATGAGGTCTTGGGGAGGTGCGCGAAATACATGAATGTCGAGGAAGCAGAAGCCGACTTCTTGCAAGCATCAAAGGCGAAAACCGAACCCCGGGACGAGAAAAAAGACAAGAAAGTGAACCCGTCAGAAGAAAGGAGGGGATCCCCGAGAGAGGACAGAGAGGGGCGACCTAGGGGATGGAGGTCGACTCAATACACCCCTTTGTCAGCCACTCAAGCACGAATTTTGGAGGTGATGGAGAAGGAAATTCATGACAATGTCATCAAATGGCCCAAGACGAGGAAGGATGGACCAACGAAACCTAAGAGTAATTTATATTGTCAATTTCACAAAGATTACGAGCATAATACTGACGACTGTAGACATCTTAAAGACGAGATTGAAAGGTTGATCAAAGCAGGACATTTGAAGGAATTCATATACAAAGACCGAGAGAAGTCGAGCAGGAGGAGAGAGAGAAGCAGGAGCCCTCGCAAGAGGGCGAGAACACATGAGAAGAAGGAGGAGCTGCCCCAGAAGAGGAAAGTCATACACATGATATTTGGTGGATCGACTGATGGGGACTCGAATCGGGCAAGATGCTCGAGGACGCTATGGAAAAGTCGAGGTGCAGCAAGTCGACGAAAATGGTCCGGTGATGAATTTCGGGCCACCAGATGTGGGAGAAGTCGAGAGACCTCACAATGATGCCTTAATGATAACTGCCCAAGTATCAGGATATGAGGTGCAGAGAGTATTTGTCGACACGGGGAGCTCAGTGAATGTGATCTTTTATGATTGTCTTAAGAGGATGGAGCTCGACATACAACTCACACCCCTCCATACTTCGCTATTTAGTTTCAATGGATCGGAGGTCACGCCCCTATGAGAGACTATGCTTGCTGTCGTCCTAGGGGAAGGCGACTTGCGAAAGGTGAAAATGGTGAGATTCGTAGTAGTCAACGTCGAGTCGGCCTACAACGTGATCCTGGAGAGGCCGGCACTTAATGCATTTCAGGGTGTGGTATCGACTTGCCACATGAAGCTGAAATTCCCAGTAGGAGATCAAGTTGGGGAAGCTCGAGGCAATCAAAAGCTGTCGAAGACTTGTTATCACATTGTCGTGAAAACCAACCAGCGAGCCGAAATCAAAGAAGGGAAGAAACCGATGTCGAATGAAAAAAGGCCAAGGAGTAGCGATCTCGAGCCACATAGGGAGTTAATGGAATTACAGATTGGAAAAGTGATGAAACAGACCACTAAGGTAGGGAAAGATCTGGAGGACGAGTTGCGAGATCAACTTATCGCATTATTAAAGGAGTTCAGGGACATATTCGTCTTTACCCCTGAGGAGTTAACGGGGATCGACCACAACATTATGGAACATAAACTCAACGTCGACCCTCTCAGAAAGCCGGTCAAACAGTGACTTAGACACCATGGTGCAGAAATTGACAAAGCCATTGAAGTCGATGTGGATAAGTTGCTGCGAGCAGGACATGTCAAAGAAATCCAATTCCCCGAATGGATATCCAACATTGTGATGGTGAGGGAGACACTAAACAAATGGCGCATGTGCATCGACTTTTGTGATTTAAACTTGGTGTGCCGCAAAGATCATTATCCCTTACCAAGAATTGATCAGCTATTCGACTCCACGGTTGGTTGCGAATTGCTAAGTATGATGGATGCATCTCAGGGGTACCATCAGATTCCCTTGGCCCCCGAGGACCAAAGTAAAGTGAGCTTTGTGACGAGCAATGGGATGTATTGTTACGTCGTCATGCCCTTTGGACTCAAGAACGCAGGAGCAACCTACCAACAATTGATGGATCGTATGTTTAAATCCCAGATTGGGCGAAATATGGAAGTATACGTTGACGACATTTTGGTGAAGAGTAAGTCTTCGACTTCACACCCAGACGATTTAAGGGAAACATTTAAAACCCTTAGAGCGTTTGGGATGAATCTGAACCCGAGCAAATGTGCCTTTAGAGTAAGGGCATGTCGATTTTTGGGATATATTGTCACAGAACGATGAATTGAAGTAAACAAAGACAAGGTGAAGGCCATACTCGATATGGCCCCACCAAGAAGTATAAGAGAGGTGCAGGTCCTGACGGGAAGGATTGCGGGACTGAGCAGATTCATTGCTCGAGCAGCCGAAAAAAGTTTTCCCTTTTTCAAATTTCTAAAAAAGAAGACGACTTTCCAATGGAGTGACGAGGCTCAGATGGCGTTTGAAAATCTAAAAGAGTTTTTGAGCGAACTGCCCCTCTTGACGAAGCCAGAGCGGGGTGACGAGTTGGTGTTATACATCTCGGTGGGAGTAGTCTCCTTGAGTTCAGTATTGTTGCGAGAGGAGGAAGGTGCCCATCAGCCAATTTATTATACCAGTCGAGTACTACAAGGTGCGAAGACGAGATATTCTGAAGTTGAGAAAGCTGCACTAATGTTGGTGGTGACTGCTAGAAAATTGAGGCCATATTTCTTGAACCATGTGATAGCGGTGAGAACAAACTTTCAACTCGGGGAAACCTTGGGGCGACCTACCGTCTCAGGTCGACTCGTAAAGTGGGCGGTTGAGTTGAGTGAATACTCCATCAAGTACGAGCCGAGACGAGCCATAAAGGCTCAAGCCTTAGCAGATTTTATCCAAGAAGGCACCAAGGGAGAAGAGAAGAAATAGATTATGCACGTCGACGGATCCTCAGCGGCCAAAGGATCTGGTTTGGGAGTCGTCCTCGTGTCCCCCGAGGGCGAACAACTCTAATTTTCTGTCAGGATGGGGTTTAAGGCCTCGAATAACGAAGCAGAATATGAGGCACTAATCAAAGGAATTCAACTCGCAATCGCTGGCGGAGCGACAAAAATCATGGCACATTCCGACTCACAACTTTTTGTCGGACAAGTATTGGGAAGTTGCGTGATTAATGAGGATCGAATGCTGAAATATGTTGAGGAAATCCAAAGCCTTGTGCAGGGCTTAGAGAAATTTGAGCTAACACAAGTCCCCCGAGAGGAAAACAAGCGAGCCGATTGGCTCACAAGAATTGCAAGTTCAAATGAAGGAAAAATGGGAAATTGCATTACCACTATACATTTAGAAGGAAGTGTTTTGGACGAAACGATGGAGATTGATGAGACAACGACTGGAGGAAATCAATTCGCGAACTATTACAAGGTCGAGTACCTGACGAAGACAAGCATGAGGCGGAAAAAGCTGCTCGATATTTGAGCAAATACTTTGAAGTCAAGGGGATTTTGTATAACAAGTCGATGGTCTGGCCTCACCTGTGATGTGTTTTCGAAGAGGAAGGAAGTTACGTCCTAAAAGAAATTCACGAAGGGTGTTGCGGAGCGCATGCAGGGTCTCGAGCCTTAGTCGGCAAAGCTCTGCGAGTAGGCTATTACTGGCCAAAAATTCAGAAGATGGCCGAACAATTAGTGCGAGGATGCGAGAGATGCCAACGTCATGGTCCAATTCCTCATATCCCGGCTGAAACCATGACGACGATCAACTGCCCGATCCCCTTTGCTCAATGGGGAATCGCCTTAGTTGGTCCATTTCCAATAGGAACAGGGCAAAGAAAATTTCTTGTAGTCGCAGTAGACTACTTCAGCAAGTGGGTTGAGGCAGAACGCTTGGCAAAGATCACCGAAGAAAAAATGATACAATTCATGTTCAATAACATCTACTGTCGATTTGGAATCCTGAAGGTATTGATTTCAGATAACGGAACCGATTCCATGGAAAAAGGATCCAGACATGGTGCCTCCGCATGGGAATAAAGCAAAGATTCACCTCGGTCGCACACCCCCAGACAAATGGCCAAGTCGAGGTGACAAACAGAACGATCCTTTAGGGGCTAAAGAAGAGGCTAGAGAAAGCATCGGGAGCCTGGGTTGATGAGATAACAACTGTCTTATGGGCTTATCGGACGACTCCGAGAAGTTCAACGGGTCAATCCACATTTCACATGGTCTACGGAATTGACGCACTCCTTCCCGTTGAAGTCGGCCTGAACTCCCATAGGTCGACATTTTATGAGAAAAAGGAAAACGAGGAAATGATCGAGGAAGCCCTTGATCTGATTGAAGAAGGGCGAGAAGAAACTTGGGTGCGATCAGTAGAATACAAGCAGAAAATGCGTGCCGCATTCGATAAGAAAGTCCAAACCAGACGGTTCCAAGTTGGAGATCTAGTCCTCAAGCGAGCAGACGCCCTCAAACATGTCGGAAAGCCCGAGGCTAATTGGGAAGGACCCTACACCGTTACAAAAGTGCTCGAGAGAGGTGCATATGATCTCGAAGATAGGGAAGGTCGACAGCTTTCGCGATCTTGGCACGTGATCCATCTCAAACGCTTTTATGCTTAAGGCAATGTTTTGAACTCTTTTGTACTGAACGATGTTCGACTCAAATTCAGTAATGCAATGAATTTAAAGTTTATGCCTCAATTGTGTCTTTTACATTTCCATGTCGATCTTATTATGATTACTTGAAAAATCGAATTTTTCAAAACGGCTATAAAGCCGACTAACTCCAACGACTACGAAGTCAACTAAGCAACTACGAAGTTGTATTCTCGAGTGGAATCTCAACTAAGATATGTGTTTTTTGTATTTTTTTCGTTATTTTTGTGTGTTTGGTGTGCTTTATTTTATAGTTTTTAGGCTCGTTTTAGTGTCGACCGGTCCATTTTATCATGTTTTGTGTATTTTTGTTATTGTATAGTGCTTTCGTATTTTTGCGCGTTTTCTCTTTTGTTTTGGTGTTGAATAGGTCCAGTGTGTCGAGAACGAGGAGACGAGCCGTCCGAGCCGACCGAGCCATCCAACCCGGAAAATCCGACCAAGCCATACCGGGACAAAGAGAATTCAATGATGAGAATTTTGGTTCAAATTTCGTGCGAATCGGAGGAGCGTGCGAGAAGTTAGAGCGAACCGAGCATCAAGAGGTCACTGGGACCATTCCTACGCACGCGCCCATGCCCGCGAGCTCGAGGAAAAAACCGCGACGTCGAGAGTGCCCTCTACTCCATGCCCGCGAGCTCGAGGACAAATCCGCGACGTCGAGAGTGCCCTCCACTCCATGCCCGCGACCTCGAGGCAAAATCCGCGACCTCGAGAGTGTGCCATGCTGCGCGCCCGCACGCCCGCACACCCGCGCGCCCCCGTGCTGCCATCGACCGCGAGCTCATGGATTTCCCGGCGAGCTCAAGAGTGCCGCGCCATCCATGCCCGTGCTGTTGTTGCTCGCGTGCTCGCGAAAATGGTGGAGAGCTTGGGAGTGTGTTCTTAAATGTGAGTATTTTTAGTGTGTTTTTGTGGTGTAGCTTTTTATAGACATTATGCTTTGTATTTTTGGACACAACCCTCATTTCCCAACTTTTAAGTTGGGAAATCCTCTCCATTTTCTCTCTTTTATTTTTTTTATGCTTTGGTTGGAGACTCATGACTTGATTTTTCCGGTGAAATTCCGGCAACTTTATTTTCGATCAAGATTCGAGTTTTATGCACTATTTTTGTCTACACATGCGATAGGAGGGTGAGTACCTTGCTTAGGGCTAATTACTTCGAGTTTGTTTTTAGATTTTGTGTTGATGCTCAATTCTAGGTTTTCACTCTATTTTCATTGCTTGCTTTGGTGTGTTAGGATTCGATATGTGCTTATCTAGAAAGATTTCGACTTTGCTCAAAGCGTAATGATTTAGTGTAGAAAGCTCGTGTTAGAAGACCTAGGAACGCTATGCTTGCATGATTTCTCTTGTTATTTTTCTTTTTCTTGAGTCATGGGGATTCCGGTATACCAAAGTTTTGATATTTTTCTCTATATTTGCATTTTCCATCATTCGCCCTTAGATTCGTAGTTCAAGTGCGTGCAATCATCCCTCAATCAAGCGAGTAGAATGTGTAGGACCTTCTTTTCGGTTGTGTGACTTTGACGACTAGGTAGTGAACAAAGCTCCGAAGAGCCTTTCTTTGAGAACGACCCGAGTCGGGTAACTCGGTTACCACATGCCCAAAAATACTACAAACACTATGAAGCTTACGACTATGAAGTCGACTAAATAACTACGAAGTTGTATTCTCGAGTGGAATCTCGACTAAGCTATGAAGCTTACGACTATGCAGTCGACTAAACAACTACGAAGTTATATTCTCGAGTGGAATCTCGACTAAGCTACGAAGCTTACGACTATGAAGCTTACAACTATGAAGTCGACTAAACAACTACGAAGTCATAGTCTCGAGTGGAATCTCGAAAAAGCTGTGAAGTCTACAACAATGAAGTCGACTTACACAACTACGATGCTACACACTTAAAGAAAAATGCTCTCTTCGGCATATCATTTCAAATAACCAGAAACTGTCTGAAATAAAAATGTTGACAAAGCTAATCATACGACAAAAGAAACCACAGTAACAAGAAACTTATGATTATCAGCTATGAAGCTGCTAAAATCGTTGCTCGTCCTCGACCAACTCGCAAGAACGGTTGGGAGAAGATGGGTTGAAACGCTTTAGATTATCAGCTATGAAGCTGCTAAAATTGTTGTTCGTCTTCGACCAGCTCGCAAGAACGGTTGGAAGAAGACGGGTTGAAAAACTTTAGATTATCAGCTATGAAGCTGCTAAAATCGTTGCTCATCTTCGACCAGCTCGAAAGAACGGTTAGGAGAAGATGGGTTGAAAAACTTTAGATTATCATCTATGAAGCTGCTAAAATTGTTGCTCGTCTCCGACCAGCTCGCAAGAACGGTTGGGAGAAACGGGTTGAAAAACTTTAGATTATCAGCTATGAAGCTGCTGAAATCGTTGCTCGTCCTCGACCAGCTCGCAAGAACGGTTGGGAAAAGACGGGTTGAAAAACTTTAGATTATCAGCTATGAAGCTGCTAAAATAGTTGCTCGTCTTCGACCAGCTCGTAAGAACGGTTGGGAGAAGACGGGTTGAAAAACTTTAGATTATCAGCTATGAAGCTGATAAAATCGTTGCTCGTCTTCGACCAGCTCGCAAGAACGGTTGGGAGAAAACGGGTTGAAAAACTTTATATTATCAGCTATGAAGTTGCTAAAATCGTTGCTCGTCTTCGACCAACTCGCAAGAACGGTTGGGAGAAGACGGGTTGAAAAACTTTAGATTATCATCTATAAAGCTGTTAAAATTGTTGCTCGTCTTCGACCAACTCACAAGAACGGTTGAGAGAAGACGGGTTGAAAAACATTAGATTATCAGCTATGAAGCTGCTAAAATTGTTGCTCGTCTTCGACCAGCTCGCAAGAACGGTTGGGAGAAGACGGGTTGAAAAACTTTAGATTATCAGCTATGAATCTGCTAAAACCAATGCTCGTCTTCGGCCAGCTCGCAAGAGCGGTTGGGAGAAGACAAGCTGAAAGACTTTAAAATATCAGCTACGAAGCTGCCACAATCGTTGCTCGTCTTTGACCAGCTCGCAAGAGCGGTTGGGATAAGTAATAGGACGAGACAATACACTTGGAAAAATTCAAATCAATCAAAAAGAAAGCATCGATATAAACATTAAAAGCATGCGAGCAGTACAAAAGAAAGGATAGATATTGCATTCAGGAATAAGTCGATTACATCATAGGTCGCCTCGACCCTTACAAAAACAGCCAACATGGGCCGAGGCCGACAAAGCAAAAAAAACAACAACAAACAAGCACCATAATCATCACAATCAGGCAAAACATCTACTCTTTTTGGGAATCAGCAGTGGATATTCTCAACAGCATGGTCATTCCCGTCATCGACCGGCTCAGTGCCCGCGCGTTCGTCCTCCCTGGCCGACTCCGTATCTGGATGCTCGATCTCGATTCTCGTCCTGAGGCTCCTCTTCTCCCTCATCATCCGCCCCACTCGGCCCGACTAAGTTGATCGGACCGGCCAGGGGGTGGGAGGAACCTCAAGCTGAGCGCCCAACTTAGCCTTTCGGATCGCCCGAGCTTCGAGTCCAGAACCCAAAGTTAATCGTCGAGAAGCGACCCATCGCCGCGATAGTCGTCCAGAAGATGAAGCGATTCTTTGAGCGCTTGACGGGCGACCCTCCCCTCAAGAGCAGTACCCTTCACAGCTGACTCCCACGCATCAAATGTGAATTGGAAGTACTGAAGATTTGCGGGGCATAGCTTCTCAAGGAAGGCGGGAGAGTTGCAAAATGCCTCGACGACCTCCTTCCAGTAGGCCTCGAGGAAGACTGAGCCCATGGGAGAATTCAGGAAGGACTTATGTCCCTCCTTTCGCCCAATCTCCCTCTCGGCCACGTTGTCTTCGACTGCTTTGGCCAGGTCGACACGAAGCAGGCCGACCCTCGAAAGGGCGGCAACCTTCTCAGCTTTGAGCTTCGCAATTATAGCATTGGCTGCCGCGAGGTCGTCATCCTTCTTCTCGAGCTCACGGGCTTGATCGTCACATTTTTTCTTGAAGGCATGAACGTTGGCATTGGGCAAGCTAGACTCCTCGAGGAGGGTAGGCATCACGTACGCCATAACCTAAAAATAAAACCAAGGAAAAACAAGGTCAAAGCTAAAACAAAAAAATAAAAAAAAAATATAAATAAATCGACTAAAGCAAAAGTCGAGAGCAATTACCCGGGAAAATCATAAGAGAGCGCGGCCAGCACGGTCGTAAGGGTCACGGTCGGCACGAACCTTATCAACAGCAGGGATAACATAGTCAAAGTATTTGGCAATCTCATGAGGATGAAGATGATCCCAGAGTCGGGATGGCCTCTCGAGGGTGACTGTCTCGAGGGCACCAGGAGAACGGCAGAACCTCAGTCGACTTCTCCTTATCCCGACTCTTTAGGAGCTTGAGTGAGCCGGACATTAGCCCGGGGTCAACCTCGTCTAGCCCCCTCTTCCGGGGCATAGAACCCGAGGCTTTCTGCGGCAAAGTGGTGGAAGGGATGGTTACCTTCGACTTCTTAGCAGCAGTCGTCTCGACCGCTGCCTTTTTCAACCCAAACCCAGAACCATCGTCGGCTCTCGCAGGGAAAACGGGTTGCTTAGCGGGTTTTTCACCGCCCTTTACTTTCTTAGTCTCGAAACGTTGCAAAGCTTTAACTGAAACATAAAGGAAATAATAGCCAATTAAAATTCATTATGATAATCGCCGTCGCAATATAGCTTGCGAAATATAAAAGAAACACGAGAGATGCTGGAGTGAATGAAGCATATGAGCTTACTGGGATCGTCGACTTAAGGGGCATCCTCGTCAGTCCAAAGACCCACATGATTAAGGAGACCACTATCCTTAACCAGCAGACGAGCACTCCACTTAAACTTATTCAGGTCATCTAACAAGGCTTGAAACTGACTCGACTGAGGGCGTTTCTGATCTTGTTTGACTTTCGAGGTAATCCAGATATTGGAGAAGGGATACTGACCGGGAGCAGGACGAACATAAAAATATTTGGTTTTCCATTCGGTAACATTCGAGGAAAGATCCTCGAGGAAAGAAACACCAGGGCGATAACCCAAGCAGTGGGTGTCCTTTATAAAGCGATAACTATAGCAATACAAAAAGAACTCGGGCAAAAAGCGACCAAACTTTATTTTACAAATTATGATAAAAGCTACCATAATGCGAATGACATTAGGACAAAACTGATTTATGGGTACACTGTACATATTACTAATCGTCAGAAGCTCAGGTTGAATAGGAAATCGCAAGCCGAACATTATTTGGTCGACGAAGAAAGTGTAGCAACCTTTAGGACAATGGGTAAAAGCATCATCGGGACCGGGGGCGACCAACTCCCAGTCAGAGGCAGACCGCTGAACGACCTAAATCCTTCGATTTGGACTGCAGAGACATAAGAAAACAGATTCAGAATAGCTAATCTAACTAAAGGACAGGCTATGGTTACATCTCGAGACTGTGGAAAAGAAGTCGTTATTGACAAAGAAATAGGACTCGTCCTATATACAAGAATATCTAAAAACCTAAGGGGAATACCTCGAGGAAGGAGGTTTAGTCGAGGAGAGTCGCTACCGCGATTAGGGTCCTCCTCATTTTGCATCAAGTCACCCGATAAGAGTGCTTGGACATACACTTCGTGGTCAATCCCAAAAGTCGAGGCCGATGAGCCCTGTGACCTCTCTTGCTCGACCGCAGGCCTAGAGCCAATTATTTCGATGGAATCAGAGCCTGAATATTCTTCTATTTGACGAACGAGGGAGCTGGGAATAGAGCCAGAGACAGAGTCAGACTCAGAATCTATTGAAAAAAAGTTCGAGAAGTGATAATCAGCACAAGAGGTATCACAGAGAAACAAAAATACATCGACTTGAAGAGGAACTTAGGAACCACAAGTCGGCCGTAGAAGTTTCTACTCGACTCGTTCAACCCTAAGGGTGAAGAAAGATCGAATCATAGAACGACATAAGTCAACACGCGAGGGAGGGTAAGGGTGATCTTATATCCTAAGGACAACCCATTCATAAACATGATTCGATTAGCGAGAGACAGGCATAAGAGATCTGGCTCCAACTTCCCAGAATTTTTTGAAGATCCTCAAGAACAGGAAGAACATCTACAGGCCCCAAGGAAAAAAACCCAGAAAACCAAGAAGAAAATTTGCAAGAATGGGAGTAAGAGAACTTACACATATTGGCTGAGATGGAAGGTTTGAAAACACCAGAGAAGTAGCCGGAAGAATGCGTACGCCGAGATTGCTAGATGCTTTATTGCCGGAGAAGAAAAGGAAATCTCGAAAATTCTTGAGTGCAAAAAGTGTGTAGATAAGGGCAGGAAAGATACTTATAGGAGAAACTGCGAAACCCCAGTCGTTGGATCAAAGTAAAAGCCAACGGCCCAGATAATGCACGGGATTCAAAGCGACAGGGGAAAAGATGAGGCAGCGTGTCATGTCCCAATTTAAATTCAAAATTCAAAATAATGGGTGGATACGCTTCGAGAAGTTCTCGGGCACAACACCGAACCATAAACGCCCTAGTTGGCGTGACGAGTTAAGGATAAAGACGAAACGACCTCTCAGTAAAGAAATAAGGAGCAACAAGGAAAATCATAGATATCATCAACATCAAATGAACAGCATCACAACGGGAGAAAATCAGGCTGTAAGACGAAAAGAAGCCGAACTATCAAATTTACTCTTAAACTCGAAATCATTACTCTTAATTTTTGGGGGGGACTAGATGATAGCCCTACTATCATGGTCCGATTCAGATTTTGGTTACTCGACCAAACAAATATAAATGACGATGTTTATTGTGTTTTTGTATTTCGTTTTATGTGTTTTATGTGTGTAGTTGAGTCGGTCTTTCGTTTGTTTTATTATCTAACCGGTCCATTTTAGTTGTTTCCATGTGATTTTATTTTCTCTTTTGTTTTTATACTTTTTTGGTGTATTTTCTTGTCTTCTTTGGTGTATGTAGGTCCACATTGTGCGTGATTGGGAGAAGACGAGCCATTGTCTGAACCGTTGTCCGTGTTCTTGATGCTGAGCCATTCCGAGATGAGAAAGTCTAGCCATTTGATCGAGCTATATGAGTTTCCTTAATAGAGATCACCCTTTGAGTCACCCGAGTAAAGAAATCAAGTTGAAGGTCACATTCGCCGCGAAATCTAATTCGCGGACCGTAAGAGGGTACTTGGTGGCCAATCCTAGACACTCGCCCGCGAGTTCATTTTCGAGACTCGCGAAGCAACCTTCTATGCGCAAGAGAAGGATGGCACTCGCAATGAACCGCACTTGGCGCCCTGCGAAACGACTGGCCTGCACCTCACCATCCATGCACTCTCCGCGAACCACATTTGGCACCCTGCGAAACAGCAACTTGCGCCCCCTTAGCCTAGCACTCGCACGCGGACTTCATTTGGCGAGCTGCGAAGTGCATTTTTGTGTTTTATTTTCTTCCCAACTGGCTGCGAACAATATTTCGAGACCTGCGAGCTGCAGAATCATTAAATGTGTGTGCACCTAGTGTGTGCTTTTTGGAGACCACTATATATATGTTTTTTCCTTTGTATTTTGGACATCCACTACTCATTATTTCATTTTTCCCTTTTGGGAACTTAGCTTATGTTATGTTTTGTTCTCTAGATTAGGAGCTTATGCTATTTTCTGGGAGATTTTCCGGCGACTTTGGTTTCTTTCAAGTTTTGAGCTTTTGACTCTGTTTTTCATCGTCTACGCAATGGAAGGATGAGTATTTAGTTTTAAAACTCTTTACTTCAGTTTTTGCTCCATTTTACTTATAATGTTTATTAGGGTAAATTTGGATTTGATTGATAATGGATGCAAAGTCGAGACTTGATTGCTTGCTTGAGTAGATAGAGGAGTTAATTGCTTGTTGATCTCGTTTAAGGATTAAGACCCGACTAGGGCTTAATCACTTAGGGTTAGACGACTAGGGTTAGCAATCTAATGCTCATAGCTCGTTTATTCCTTATGTCGATTGATTATCATCCCGTTATGGTTTTGGCATGAGACTCCGTTGATCTAGCTTGCTATTTGCTCGTGATTTGATCTTGCTTTTAGTTAATTGTTCGTTTTCTAGTGCTCGTTTAGTGATAATCATCCTCCAATCCAATTGCTTAGAATGTTTAGGACTTTATTTGATCTTTTTGTGATTTGGACAATCAACTAGTATATAAAGCTCCGAATAGCCTTCCCTCGAGATCGACCCGAGTCGGGTAACTCGGTTATCCCTTGCCCACTAAATCCCTACAAAACAAATGGTGTCGTTGCTGGGGAAGGCGAGTAGACGCCAAGTTTACTATCTAGTTGTCGTTTGTTTCCGTGTTTCGCTTTCTTTTTGTGCTCTTTGCTTGTTTTTGGTATTTCTCTTGGTTATTTGCTTATTTTCGTTTTCTCTTGCTTTGCTATGTGTGTTGTTGTACATATTATGTCATTTTAGTTTCGTTTTTGCTTTTCTATCTCTCTTGCCTCGTGTGCCTTGGGTTGTTTTCTTGTTCTTGTGCGAGGTACTTCGCTTGAGGAGCTCCGATGGACCCGTACGACTATTCTTATGCCGGTAGCTCATCTCGTGGATACCCCGACAACTACCATGATGAGATATACTCGTATAGAGGGTCGTCCTATCCGTATTCGAGCCCTTCTTACCCGCATTCTCAATTTGATTTTGGTTATTACTCTTCGGGTCACGACGAGGCACCTCACTATTATCCGCCACCTCTCGTATGTTATGAAGAGACACCTCCACCCAAGCCGACTCGAGAGGCTTCTCGAGTCAATCTAGCCGAGATCATGGAGCATTTAGAAGAGCGCAATCGATCCCTTCGCGCTTCCATGACTCCCATATCCGAGAAAGAAGAAACTGAGTCCCTTGCTACACCCTCTCTACCATTGGAGCACCTATCGGTTGGCAAACCTTGTACATTGAGTTCCGGAGCTTCATTTCCAACAATGGTTGCACCTTCCAAACGTCACTGTTTAGTATAGATTTGATGGGCAAGGGGTAACCGAGCTACCCGACTCGGGTCGATCTCGAGAGAAGGCTATTCGGAGCTTTGTCTACTAAATGATCGTCCAAATCACAAAAATCGAAAATAAAATCCTAAACATTCTAAGCAATTGATTGGATGGTTGATTAACACTAATCGAGCACTTAAAAACGAGCAATTAATTAAAAGCAAGATCGAATGACGAGCAATTAGCAAACTAGATCACCGGAGTCTCATGTCATAACCATAACGGAATGATAATCAATTGACATACGGAATAAACGAGCTACGAGCATTAGATTGCTAACCCTAGTCGTCTAACCGAGATCAACAAGCAATTAACTACTCTATCTACTCAAGCAAGCCATCAAGTACAAGCATTTCCTCCATCATCAATCAAATCCAAATTTACCCTAATGAACATTATAAGTAAAAGTGGAGCAAAAACCGAAGTAAAGAGCTTTAAAACTAAATACTCATTCTTCCATTGCGTAGACGATGAAAAACGGAGTCAAAAGCTCGAAACTTGAAAGAAACCGAAGTCGCCGGAAAATCTCCCGGAAAATAGCATAAGCTCCTAATCTAGAGAGCAAAAATAAAACATAAACTAATTTCCCAAAGAGGAAAAGTGAAAAATGAGAGTTGGATCCCCAAAATACAAAGGAAAAAACATATTTATAGTCTCCTACAAAAACACACACTAGGTGCACACACATTTAAAAATTCAGCACTCGCTAGGTAGCGAACTAGTTCGCTAGGCGAACTGGTCTTGTAGTTGTGCACGCTCGGTAGGCGGCGAACTCATTCGCTATGCGGACTGGCCCTATGAGTCTTGTGAACACTCGCTATGCGGCGAATACGTTCGCTAGGCGAACTAGACTTTCGGCATGGTAATGACTCGATAACGGTTCGGGCGACTCGGGCGACTCGATCGGCTTGGACGGCACATCACGAAATGACTATTTCTTCCTTCCGGACCTACAAAACACCAAAACGCACAAGGAAGATAGAAAAAATATACAAAAACAACTCAAAAACGGAAAGCTACTAAAACGAACACAAAAGGACCGGAACGCACAAACCGAACCTAAAAATACTCGACTCAAGCAAATAAAAACACAAGAAAAACACACAAAAACATAACAAACAACTCCCCCACACTTAGTTCTTTGCTTGTCCTCAAGCAAACAATATCATTAACTTTTGAAAAGATAAATTTATTTAATTGTTCATCACTCATCAAGCCATACCTAGCTCATCTTACCCGCAATACTTAATAACATCAAATTAGATCATGCGTTCCCCAACAAATTAGAATCATACAAAACAAAACCGTCCAATGCTCCACCACACATAGTCGACTCATCACAAGCATACTTTTACAAATCTACTCGAGAACACACACGCATCGATGTCCCAACAAAGAATGAATAATAAACTCATGGAACCAAAAGATCCTAATCACATATCAAGAATATCCAAGGCACAAATGAATGTTTCCCTCTCTTATTCATTTTTTTTTTTTTTTTTAAGAGCCGATTTTTCCAAATGAGAGTTATCCGGACGATTATTACTTAGGTGTAATCTCGAAAGTTTACCTCGAGCCTCCTAAGCCGGTTTCTCGTACTCGTTGTCCCGGTCTATCTATCATAGACGAACCGGTTCAAGTGGAGTTTAATCCTTCAAACTCCCACGAACTCCAACATATATATATATATATATATATTTTTTTTTTCCGTGAGTCACTTTTTCCAAACGAGGATTTCCGGACTATATTATCTAGGTTTGACCTCGAGGGTTGACCTCGAGTTTCCTAGACCGGTTTCCCGCACTCATTATTCTAATTCATCGAAATGAATCAAAACAAAAGGAGTGTAATCCGTACGACCCCGCGATACTCACTTTCTATTATTATTATTATTTATTTATTTATTTTTTTTGAGAGGGCAACAATTCCATACAACAACGTGAACTTCACCCAACATATGATCAAACAAAATGTCACGAAGTGTACAAAATGAGAGTACATGTATGCTAAAAACAAGAGACCTCAAAGCACGCAAGTTCAAAGTATGGACCAATCGGGCATTGCAAAGGACAAAACAAGACGTAATTCTAAATCATGTGTTCCACATTCACGAATCTTCAATTACTTAGACTTGCCGGAATTGGAATCATTACAAGGCATTAAACAAGATAGTTCAAAACGACATAAACAATTTATCCAATAAAAGTTAACAAATTGACCAAACATCGAACTTCACGAGGGGGAATCGACAAAAACACACAAGACTAACACACAAAACCGGTCCAAGACACTAAAAACATAAAGATAAACACCTAAGACAAAGCAATCACCAGTTAAGCATGCATAATCACGAAAAAACTCTCCCCCACACTTCAAACAAAGCAATGTCCTCATTGCTTAACCAACAAAATATAAGGAAGGAAAACAAGATCATATAAGCTCATGCGGTGAATACCATAAAACACAAGAAATGAAAGAAAAGAAAATGAACACATAAACACAAAGACACATAAAAAGAAACAAAGAGAAAGAGAAAATAAAGAAAAAGAAAGTGCGTACACAACACGGTGAATAATCACCGTGTATCCATTGGCGTTTCGTCCGGTTGAGAAGAAGGGTCGGGGTCTTCCCCCCGAGAATCCACGAGCTTGCTTAGCTTGTCATCCAAAGAACCCACACGATCATTCAATTGAGTTACACGAGCATCCAAATTAGTCACACGAGCATCAACTTGACTCACAAGATGTCCAAGAGTAGCAAAACCATCCGTCATTAAGACCATCAATTCATCAAGCCGCTTTACAACATCATTCAAAGGGTTGGGGGGAGGAGCATATGGGGGAACATTGATGATAGGTCGTTCACCGAACTTGAATTTCTTAGCCACCTCCGTAAGTTGTTTTTCTTTCAAGAAGTAATCGATGACACATTTCTGATCGTTGTGGGGGCGCAAGGTGTTCATATCAATAACTAGCTTGCTTGCCTTAAGCTCTTCTAGCCCCATTGTTAATGAATCGACCATGTCCAACCCCGTCTAGACATTAAAATGCTCCGCTAACGCCGTCACAATATGACCGAAAGTAGGATGAAAACGCGTACCGGCACGAATCTTGTCAATTGCTCTCCAAATGATGTCGATAGCATTGATGGGCTTGTTGTGCAATGCGCAATGCAAGAAATAGATATCGTCTTGGCTCACTTTCAATGCCTCCTTCTTCCCACAAACGGCGTAGCATAAAAACTTATGAACGATAGCAAGAGCATGATCCTTTATATGAGCGGTAAGTAGATCTCCATTCCTCCGTGGAAAACCCGAAAGTTCCCGCCACGCGTCGTCAAGATTAAAGTGATCTTTTCCGGGAAACTTGCTTTTTCCTTTGTTGGTGAACCCGAAGAGTTGCATCATCAAAGCTTTGTCAATCCGCCGAAGTTCACCTCCTAACCGACAAGTCCTCACTTCCCGATTTTCAACTAAACGGAAGGAGGTGAAGAACTCCATAGTCAACACCGTGTATGCCGGACGACGAAACTTTGCATATGTCTCCAAGTGTAATGCCTTAAGATACGTCACAATTTGGTCCTCAACACCAAGAATGCAACTCCAATGAAAATCAATCGACTTAGGGTTCAACACATCATACTTTGAAAGCTTCTCATAGACCGTGCTTTCACCAAAACTAATGATCTTGAAAGGCCCCGGGTAGTCGGTTAATGTTTTGTCGATTCGCTCAACGGGTGCTTCTTCATCACCGGAGATAGCCTTCTCTTTACCTTTGCGAGCCATATATATGCACTTCACGAGTATAATGCCCCCAAAAATCCACAACAATCCGAGAGTGTACCTAAGAAATTTTGACACGTCCGGCAAGACGTGTCCCCACACACAACAACAATATCCAATATGCACAACCGGCAATCGATTATCACAACAATTCTAACTTCCAATTCAATCCCAAATTTCAATTAATCAACACCAAGTTCCCAATCTCCAAATCAACTACAAGGTCAATAATAATTCCCCAAACTCCAACCACCACCAATTACAATTCAAATAACAATTACCCAATCTCCACGTCAACTCCAATAGTCGACATAAATCAAGAGAGTCAAGATTAAGTACCTCAGGAATGCACAAAAGGTGTCCCGGTAGTCGAGCCCGCGGCTGGGCTTGAAGGGTGTCGCGGCTGAGGTGGCCAGGAGCTCGCAATCGCGGTTGGGACTAGCCGAGGTGTTCGGAGATAGAGCCCGAATGGAACTCGATTGCTGGAAATAGGGCTTGGTTTGGTGGTCTCCGTATTTCAAAGCTTTGAGCTCAGAGGTGAGGTTCGCTGTGGCCGGCGATTGGAGCCGGGGCTCGAGAATGGCAGAATCTGCTGCCAGATGGAGGCTCGCGACGGCGTGGTGAAGGAAGGTTTCGATCGCAGCCGTGAAAGAATAAGGTCGCCGGAGGCTAGAATCGAGCCGCCGGTTGCTGTAGGGCTTGGTCGCCGGTCGCCGGTCTGCGGTGGATGGGGGAGATGGGCGCAGCTAGGGGGGAGATTAGAGAGAGAGAAGGCGCAGCTGCGGGTGTGGGGAAGAGAGAGAGAAACGAGCTGAGGGAAAATCTCCTCCCTTAGGGTTTGACCAATTTTTGACTCCGCTAATTTATATCCTGCGAAAATAACTTGCTCGCGAACGCATTTTCGCGCCCGCGAATTTTAGAAGCTGTCCAATATATCTTCCCCGCGAAATTAGCCTAGCCCGTGAACCGTTTTTCGCGCCCGCAAAATTTAGCTGCAGCCCAAGAATTGTAGCTCGCGAAAATGCTCCATCTAGCGAAACCAAATTAGAGCCCGCGAATTTCAGCAATTTCAACACTTAGAAATATTTTGAACATTTTCACTCAAAATTCTCACTTAACTCATAAACACAATAAAAACTCGATTTCGCTCATTTTTTTTTTTGGCTCGGCTCTAACAAGTCGGTATTGCCGAGCAGGTCGGCACGAGCTCATTTTTTTTTTTTAATAAAAAAAAGGAAAATAAGATAAAATGAAAACAAAACGTGGGTTGCCTCCCACGAAGCGCTCGGTTTAAAGTCGTGAGCTCGACTTTCCCATTCGTTCATCGATCAACCGGGCATAGCTCGATGAGCCCCTCCTTTCTCATTTTCGGACTCGTCACCGAACAAATTTGCCCACTTACTTCTCGGAGATACCGGAGGTTTCTTCTTCCAACCATCCTTTTTCTCGAATTTTATCCCGGTTCTTGTGAACTTCCACCTCCCGGTACTCGCATCATCCTTCAAGCTCGGTGGGTTGCCTCCCGGTTTAATCTCACCATCCTTTCTCTTACCTTTAGACCTTTTTCTATTCGGTTTTGACTTCTTACCAATTCCATCATCACTTTTCAACTCGAGCACATCCTCGTTACCTACAACACCATTTTCATTAGATAAATTAAGATTGGAGTTGAGATGTACCTCGTTGTCGATGTCCTCCACAAACGAGCATTGGCCAACTTTGGTTGGAGCATCCCGGACGTTGTTCATCGTGAAAGTAGCAATCTCTCCATGGGCCGAGAGAGTGACTCGTCCCTCCTTGACGTCGATAATTGTGTTGGTCGTCGCCATGAAGGGTCGCCCAAGCAAGATAGTGTGCTCCTTCCCGGTATTCGGGACATCTCCGACGTCAAGGACTACGAAGTCGACCGATACGACAATCGAGCCCACTTTGACCAACACATCTTCAATAATGCCCTTCGGTTCCCGTAAAGTACGGTCCGCTAATTGGAGGCTCATCCGAGTCGGTTTAAGG
>CACSLK010011299.1:3070662-3084326 GCA_902706635.1 Striga hermonthica | reverse complement strand
TCGCGCACTCTCGACCTCGTGGGTGAGTCCGCGGGCTCGCGACATGCGGCAATGGACCACTCTCGACGTCGCATAAATTTCCACGAGATTACGGGCATGAGTGGAGAGCACTATCAACGTCGCGGATTTTTCCGGGAGCTCGCGGGCGCTCGGCTGGGCACGTGGCTTGGTCCCGGTGACTCCTTGAAGCTCGGTTCGCTCTAATTTCTCGCACACTTATCCGATTGACTTGAAACTTTGACCCACGCTTCCCAAATCTCGTTCTTCTCGTCTTGTAATGCTCAAATCGGTATTGTCGCGCAATTAATATATATGCTCGGGGTTCGCATGGCTCGGACATGGTTCGGATGGCTTAGAAATATCTCAGAAATGGCTCCTCTTCCCAAACTCGAACATTGTGGACCTAAACAACACCAAAAAGAGAAAAAAAAATACGTCAAACCACAAAAACACAATACGAGAATAAAAATGCACGAAACACGATAAAATGGACCGGTCGACACTAAAACGAACCTAAAAAGACTCGACTAAGGCACATAAAACACACGAAAATATGCACAAAAATATAACAAACAAAGAGTAAGGCCCTTGCTCGAGCTCCTAAGTCCCCGAAAGAACAAAAGAACAAGGGTAAGGCTGCCATTAAGACTCTCTGCCAGGTCGGAAAGGCTCCCTAGCCTAATCGTCCCGAAAAGTTGTTTTGGACAGGCCAAAGGCCAGAGCTACGAGGTTGTTCCTTCATCAGTCCTTCCCAATAGCCCCCGTGGCCGTTCACTCATTCTTCTCTGTTCTCGCTTCAGAGACGGAGGATGAGCCTGCGTCCACCTCTAGCCACCCAAAAGACACGCTTAGCTTCTCCCTTTATGATGATGTCCTTTTGGATAACGAGACAGGTCCATCTATCTCCTTAGCGAGTACCGTTCATTCCCATCCCCTCTCGCCACCAGCTCCCACACCACTACATTGCCCAGCGACCCCTTTGACAGGGGGATCCTCTATCCCCTTCCTTTTTTGTTCTGACAGCGGATTACCTGTCTTGTTTTCTCGACGGCTTCATTCGCGATTTTCCGAGGATGACCTATACCACGCGTGGCTATGGTCCTCCCATCTCGCACCTCTCTTATACTGATGAAATTATTATCTTCACTCGTGAGGATAATAATGGACTGGCCGAGGTCATGCGCCTCCTGAGGTACTATAGCTCTATTTCCGATCAGTTTGTCAGTGTACAAAAGAGTACTTTCACCCTAGATCATCGCACTGCGGACCAATGGGACCATTGGGTCCACGAGCGTACTGGCTTCGCAGGCAGATACCTCTCCATCACCTACCTTGATGCTCCCTTGTACATGGGTCACCTCTCGCATGAGCTTTTTTCTGATGTCAGGCAGAGGATGGTTGACCGGATCTCCGGTTTGTCTCACAAACATATCTATTTTGGGGGTCGGCTTGCTCTAATCAAGAGCACCCTCAGCGCTCTCCTGCTTCACCTCCTTAGGTTCTTGATCCCCACCAATCTACGATTCATGAGCTAGATCAGATATTGGCTCGTTAGGACATGGGGAGATTTCCCGGAGAGGGAGACAGATCCACTGGGTTAAGTGGGACTCTGTCTGTCGGCCCTTCTCCAGAGGGCCTTGGGATCCAATATTTTGCAAATGTCGTCACTGCATTCTCTTATAAGATGTGGTGGCGCTTTATGGAGGGTAAGTCACTCTGGTCCAATATCTTCATGAGAAGTATTGTCCTGGAAGCACTGCCCACCCCTGTAGGGTGGCGGCCACCGGTCACAATAGCATACAGTGGAGGAAGCTCACCATGGTTGGTAGATGTGCTCAGAAGCACATTTTTTTTATGCTGGGTGAGGAGGACATTAGCTTTTAGGATGAATGGTGGTTTGGTTAGGGTCCCCTTTCGAGCACTAGACAGGTCACCCACATTCCCTTTCTGAAAGTAAAGGGCCTATGGACGGAGATGGTATGGGATAGGGATAGGTTGGAGAGGATTCTGGGTACTGGGCGGGTTTTAGCGACCAGAAGATAGATCAGATCCAGCAGATTCCCATCTCGAGGGGCGGTTTGGACAGTATGAGGTGAAGACTTACCTCGGCTTGGGGGGAATACGACTGGGTGACTGGGCTAAACACCTCTTCGGGGCCATCTGGACCGACTTACTTACTCCGACCATCTCTGTTTTCCTATTGCGCCTTCTTTTGCATTGAATCCAGATTGATACTGTGATGCAGGTGTTTTCTATGTTTTTGTTGTTATGTTGTGTGTTCTTATGTATTTTCTTTGTGTTCATTTTATTTTATTTTTGGTTTTTCCCGGTCCATTTGGTCGTATTTGCTCGTTTTTGTGTTGTCGTTTCATTTTGGTGTCTTGTGCTTTTTATTGCTTTTTTTACCTTTTATTTTGTAAGGAAAGCGTGTTCCAGAAAGTCGGCAATAAATTTACTGAAAAATGCTGGAAAGTCACCTGAGACGAGGAGAAAAAGATTTGAGGAACGTGGGTCAAAATTTCAAGTCATCGGATAACCGTGCGAGAAGTTAGAGCGAATCGAGCCTCAAAAGTTAAGCCAAGGTCGGATTTGCGCCCGCGAATTTTGCCCGCGAACAACACCTATCTCGTGAGTTCCTCATAGCTCGAGAACAACACCTATCTCACGAGTTCCTCATTGCCAGCGAATTTTGCCTGCGAAAATCCCACCTTAGCTCGCGAGTTCAGCCTACCTTGCGAGTTTTTATCATTAAATGTGTGTGTTTTAGTGTGTATTTATGGTGTAGCTATAAATAGAAAATGTGCTTTGTAATTTCACCCTCATTTCCCAACTTTTAAGTTGGGAAATCCTCCATTTTCTCTCTTTTATTTTTTTTATGCTTTAGTTTGAGGTTCGTAACTCTACTTTTCCGGCGAAATTCTGGCATGTTTATTTTTATCCAAGTTCTTAGCTTTCTTCATTATTTTCATCTGGGCACGCGATAGGAGAGTAAGTACCTTACTTAGGACTTACTACTTCGAGTTTGTTTTTCGAATTGTGTGTTGATACTCGTTTCTAGGTTTTTGCTTTATTTTCATTGCTTGCTTCGTGCGTTAGGAATCAATACATGCTAATCTAGTAAAGGTCTCGACTTTGTTTCAAGCGTGATGATTTAGTGTAGATAGCTAGTGTTCGGTTACCTAGGATCACTATGCTCGCATGTTTTTTTTTTTTTTGTTTTTTTTCATTTTTCTTGAGTTATGGACACTCCGTGTAGCTAAAGTTTCAATCCTTCTTTCCAATCTTGCATTTCTCATCATTTTCTCTTAGATTCTTAGACTCTTAGATTCTTAGGTTAATTGCGTGCAATCAATCTCCATCAAGCGAGTAGAATGTGTAGGACCTTGTTTTCGATTATGTGACTTTGACGATTAGGTAGTGAACGAAGCTCCGAACAACCTTCCTTTGAGAACGACCCTAGTCGGGTAGCTCGGTTACCACATGCCCAAAAATACTACAAACAAAATGGCACCGTTTTGGGGAAGGCGAGTAGGATGCCAAGTTTGCTATCTAGTTGTCGTTTGCTTACGTGTTTCTCTTGCTTTTTGTGGATTTTGCTTAATCTTGCATGTTTCTCTTGATTATTTGCTTATTTTCATTTCTCTTGCTTTTTGCTATGTGTGTTCGTGTACATATCGCGTTGTTTTAGTTTTGTCTTTGTGCTTTTTTGTTTATTGGTCTTGTGTGCCTTGTTTGTTTTTTTTTCTTGTGTGAGGTATTTCACTTGAGGAGTTCCGATGAATCCATATGATTATTCCTATGCCGGAAGCTCGTCTCGTGAACACCCCGACAACTACTAAGATGAGATGTACACAACATATGGAGAGTGGATTTATTCATATCCGAGTTACTCACATTCTTACTCTTATGATGGATGCTCTACTTCCCATGGGTATGGCCCGAGCCATTTACACCCGACATCTCGAGCCGATTATGTTTATGACATTTCGGGTCACGACAAGCCATCTTATGTTAATCCTCCACCTCCGTACAATTACTATCTACCACCTTTCGATTATGAAAAGACACCTCCACCCGAGCCGACTCGAGAAGCTTCTCGAGTCAGTTTAGATAAAATTATAGAGAAATTGGAGGAGTGCAACCGATCCTTTCGCGCTTCAATGGCTCCCACATCCAAGAAATAAGAAACCGATTCGTATGCTCCACCCTCTCCATCATTTGAGCACTTATCGGTTGGCCAACCTTGTTTCAACAATGGTTGAGCCTACCGAGCCTCACCGGGAGGTTTTGGCGAGCACTCAAGAGGCACTTGCGAGCCTCATATCGATCATTGAGGAATTTCATAGTTGGAAGAGCATCCCCATTCCATCCGTTCTTCAAGTCACACTCACAAAGTTCGACTCTACCATGGTCTCTTTCCTTAATTTGGATGCATCTCACATTCTGCTCGGTAGATAATGTTCTCTATCGGCGAGGGTTATTCAAGAGAGCACTCGGTTAGAAGGCGACTTTCGAGCTATGGTGGATAGGTTTGCCTCCTTGAAAGAGATGGGTCTCACTCTCGTATATGACGGAACACAATCTCTCGACACGAGTGAGGACATCGACGATTTGGTTGTTAAAGAAATTTATTCTCTTGACGATTCGGCCGTGCAATCCACATTAGGTACATCAACTCTCTCATTCGGTGATAGTGTTTTAAGCTTTGATTCTATTGTTGAGAGAGATTGTATGGATTCGGGTGTTGATATGGTGTACGGTATGGGGGAAAATTCATTTGGGGAATTGGTTTTGCCTATTCATGTGTCAGATGAGTCGAATGGTTTTGAAAGTGCTCGGGAGGATAATATTGAGGAGGAGTATGCAGAAGACCATGATGTTGTGGATGTAATTGAGGAGAAATTTGAGCCATTATGTGATGTCGTGGACCCGAAGTGTGTGTTGATGGATGATTCGACTTGTGATGTTGAGTATGACGTGGTTTCCATGTCCTTTGGGTCTTCGTTTCGTATCATTGAGGACCGTGACCATTTGGAGGAGTTTAGTGTGCCTACGCTCGTGCTCCCGATGCTTGAGCTTGATGAGTACACGTGCGAGATAATACAAATGATGCTCGAGATTGATTCGACGTGCTCTAAGGATATTTTTGTATTTTCGGAGGTCGAGTATGGGGCCTCGGTTCGTAAGAATTTATCTCTTCTCTTGGTGGTTGTTGATATCCGTGCTCGGTTTCACAAAGAACTCGGCCACAAGAGTGTATTTGGCCCGCCTTTGTTCCGTGTTACTGGATCGGCTCTTTTTGGAGAATACAAAGGCGTGGCACGATCGTCATTTCTTTTTGGATCCCAGTTGATTTGGTATGTTGACGTCGAGCTCAAGACGTCAAAATGAGAGCTTCGTGGGATGCAACCCACGATTATTGCGTTTTCTTGTTTTTCATTTTCGTTCGGAAATAAATAGCCCCGCAAGTGGTGAAGATTTGGCTAAGTGTTGAAATATGGTTAAGTGGTGAAGATTTGGCTAAAGGGTGAAAATTGATGAGAAGAGCTCGTGCCGACCTGCAGGCGAGGTGGTTCTCGTTCCCCCTCTTGTTGCTATTGTTGTGTTGAGACCGGTGACTTCAAGACTGAGACCTTTACCCATTTGTTTCTTAAGAGTGAGACTGTGAGGAGAGTGTGGGATATTACCTTTTTTTGTTTCCATATTAATTTGCAGGTTGACCGACACCTTTCTCTCTTCACCGCTTTGGGCAGCCTCGCCCCGAGAGACTGGACAGGTTGCATGCCACCCCACCCCTTTTCACCGCCTCTGTTGTCGCCTGCCCAACACCCATGCTCCAGAGCTGTAGTTTAGCTGAGACTCGAGCCCCCTTGGGTTAAACTAAACACTGACGTTTCATTTGACCAACTTATCGAAGCGGCCGGAGGTGGGGGTTGATCAGGGACAATATCGGTGCTCTTATGGCCGCTTTCCATGCTCCCATTCAGGTTTCCTCGAGCTACGACGTGGAGGTTCAGGCGCTTTAAAACGGTCTGCAGATTGTCGCCTCCACTCCTCTCACATTTGGATAGAGTTGGACGTTGTTGCTGTCATCACACTCTTGATCTCTGGCCATCAAGGCCCATGACAGATTAATCACCCTCTCATGCGTATCAGAGCTACACTTCAGTCGATTCGCTATCAGATCTCGCACATTTTTCGCAAGAGGAATCGGTCTGCTGACTTCCTTGCTGGTTTTCTAAAGTAACCCTATCCAGTTTAAGTAGTAGCCTTTCCCTAGCTAGAGCTTATCTCCAATGATCGCTCGCTATTGGGACATCCATCACCCAGAGGCGCATCCTGCATCCTGACGATAATCCTCTTCGCCTCCGTACCCTTATACGGATGGACCAGATGAGATACCCCTCATTCATATTTGCATAGCGGTCCCTATCTGTTGATGTCTCTGGCTTTCCGTGATGCAGACTTTATGCCATGACTTTTCTCGGACCATGATCTAACATCTTCTGTGCTTCTTGCTGCTTTGTATCTCTTTTCTTGTTTCTTATTTGTTTTCGTTTGACTTGATGCATATCGGACACTGTTCTTGTAGACTGTGACTTTCTCAGCCCATTTAGGGCCTTGTTTATATAAAAGTTGGTTGTTCGGCCTTAACCCCCACCATCCTTTTGGAGTATTGTTCTGTTAAATAAATAAATAAAATTATACGAGTGAATGAATAGTGAATTAAAGTTGATGTGGTATATGAGAATTATTGATTGATAATTATATTACAATATTGACGAGAATTGAGTTGGTTTGTAGTTAGATTTTAAAACTAAAAGTGATTGGTTTTATTTATTTATTTTTGTATCCAAGCACCTCCTAAGTACTTCAACAAATAATGATGATTGATAATAGATTCATCTTGCATGATTTTCCTAATTATTCTTGCGAACGATCAGAAACCTTTTGGATTAGGGTCGGTCTCTCGTCAAAAACATTATATATGTTTGAACAGAATTATTCAAGAACCAAAATAAGACAAATGAACAAATAATCATAGCAATATGTTCTCTACCAACATTGTCCAAGAAGACCGAGACCCTTCATCATTTTATTTTTTTCTCTAACCATATGTAATTAAGAATTCTGAAAACACCAAGCTTAAAATTCGGTGTTGTTTGATAGGAGTAGGGTGGGGCCTACTTGAAAATCTCTCGAGTAGACACGGTATATAGTGGTGGCCGGTGGGGTCTCACTCTTTCATGTGCTGCAATTGATATTTCTGTTGCATGAGTACTTGTATTGTTATTAAGTGCTTTCATATATATATATGGTTAAAATCTTCTCTATGAATTATTCCCCTATGCCTCCTCGATGAGTGAACTTAAGTGACAGACTCACACTTTAGAGAAAATGTTACAGTCTCGTTACGGAACCATTCTGTCGGGATTTGTAACCGTTAAATCATATTGTAACTTTCGTGGATAGTTGATCTAACGGTTACAAATCTTGATGGAATGGTTTCGTAATAGAACCGTAGAATCTTCCCACACTTTAGAAATCTATGTGAAAATAACATGTTTCGAAGCCAGACTTGGATATAATTAATATTTCTATACAAAGTATTAGACTTGATTACGTTAAATGTATATATATTAGGATTGATATTTTTCTTCTTTTATTTCACTTAGATGCCATAAATTATTTTACGTTTTCTTGTCTTATATTTAGAATATATTGCATTTTCATTTTTATTTAATTCATACCTCAATTACTATAAATGTATCGTTTTCTTATTTTTGAAATTTTTATAATTTTTTGTTTGTATTTTGTTTTCATATAAAATATATCAAATTAATTATCATCTAACGATTTTAGATTTGATATATATAAAGTACAAATAGTGATATCTATCCTTACAAATAAATTTTAAATTTATTTATCAAACCAAATTAAAAGATATCAAATAAAACTATAATTATCTTATTAAGTAATAAAAATTTATTTGGATTGACATACCATCAAAAATTTATTTTATTTGAAAAAATATATAAACTAAGTATTAATAACGTAAAGTATAGGAAATAATATAGTAAATTTATGTTTCAAATTAGATGAAGACTACACAGAGATTGGGCATTATAATAATATTGGAAAAAAATCTAAATGAAAATTATAATTCAAATAATAAAAATATTACATACATACTCACTATATTTTAAATTATTTATATTTATAAAGTTTATGATATTTGAAAAAAAAAATAGTAGATGAGGGATGAAAACTATATAAGTATAAAACATAATTTACAGTACAACAAAATTTGGGTGTATGAGAGAGAGAGAGATTAAAAAAATATTATTTTGACAAATTGAGTGTAAAATACGGTTATTATTTTAATAATTAACTTTGTTAAAATTTTAATTATTTATATTATATTTTTTATTTATTTTTCTTATTTGAATATACATTTTTTTACTCTTTTTTTTTATGTAAATATGTCTTTCATGCATCCGTGTTGTTCATGTGCGTTATATTAACTGACCAATAATTAATTATTCTATTTAACTTCGACAAAAATGAATATATTTTAAATAGAAAAAATAATATTTCATACAACATATTTTTTAGAATTCGAAATATTATTACAAATTTTTTACCTTCTTATGATTTTGTTGTAATTTTTTATTTCTCAATAAGAATATTAATTTGTTTTTTTAATTTCTATTATATAATTAACTTTTTTATCATATAAGCTCGTATAGTTCACGGGTATTGTACGGGTACAATATAAAGATTAAAAATGAATTCTAAATATTAGATGAGGTGAGGATGGGTGTGGTCCATCAAGTGTGCTGCCGCACTTGCCTTGCATATCAAGCAATGTCGTACCCCTTCTTCTCTCCTTGTCCCTTCACTTTATCCCTCTCTATCTCTCTCTCTCTAAAACAAAAAAGAATCATGATCAGCTCGAAACCCATGTGACTATGTGAGTTACTATCATTCTTTCTCAATTTCTTTTTCTTTTTTCATTTTTTTTTTTTCCCATCTTTATTTCTTTTCGTTGCTTTATTTTACTTGTGTTGAACAACAAGGTGGTGGTTAATTGTATTTATTGGCAGTGTTTTAAATATCGATGAGTAATAGAAATGAGATCAAAAGAACCAATAAAAATATTAAAAAAAAAAAATCATTCAAGAGTAAAAAAAAAATATATATTAAAAGAATATTTATATAAAATATGGAGAATTTAATTATTGATTTAAAAAATTAAAACTTTAATTTGTGGTCTATTTATTTCATTAATATTATTGAATAGTCTTATTCGTTAATATTGAAAAGTGAAGACTACTTATAGTTATCTAATTCTTAATTTTTAGCGAGCTCGATTCATTAACTTAATGAGCTTATAATTGAGTTCGAGCTCGGCTAGTTCATCATTATTAGCGAGCCGAGATCGGATATTAACAATCCAAACCAAGCTTTTACGAGTCGAACTATATATAAATACATGAAAATCATCTTTTCGAACATTATCATGTCGAGCCAAGTTTGCCTCGTTAACTGAACAAGCGTTAAATGAGCTTGAGCTCGGCACGTTTATCAAACAAGCCGAGTCGAGCTCAAGTCTTAACAAGTCGAGTTCAGGAGCGACTCGTTTAATTTAGCGGCTCTTGTTGTGGGTAGACAGATGTAACAATGGAAGTGGTATTTAAAATTCGTTTATCTATATATAATATAAATAAAGAGAATAAGATTTACTAAAAATAGAAGTAAAACATTCGGGAATATTTAATGTACTAGTACAACACCCGTGTATTACACGGGTGTTTCTTAAAAAATTATTCTTAAATTTTAAAATTAATGAGAAAACTAAATTAAATTTAGTTACAAAAAAAATACATTACTATATATTTTAGAATGATATGTGTTACTTATGACTTACATGTGTTATATTATATTAGTTGTTATAACTTATATCATATAACTACTTGAAATATAAATATATATTAGTTGATAAATAATTTTATTTTTCTAATTAATATTAAAAATAATTTTACTATTGTTATAAAGATAAATCTAAATTATTTTTTATACATACAATATGGATGTTAAATCGAAGCTCATTAAAAGAAGATTAATTTGATATATTAAATATGTAAAACTGATAAAAAATACAAAAGTTATTAACTTTTAAAATATATATACAATTCAATAGTTATAATAAGGAATGATATTAAAATACGATTAATACATGTAACATGACCATAAATAATCAACATATTTATGGTAATCCGAACTTAATTATTTTTGGTTTGGAATTAAATTAAAATTTATCCAAGCCTAATAGCGAAACATGTAATTTTGCCACATAGGATTCCGAAGCACCAGA
The DNA here is from genome assembly GCA_902706635.1 of Striga hermonthica. Lineage (NCBI taxonomy): Eukaryota > Viridiplantae > Streptophyta > Magnoliopsida > Lamiales > Orobanchaceae > Striga > Striga hermonthica. The sequence goes on along the minus strand of CACSLK010011299.1, from coordinate 3,073,948 downwards.
AACAGCCACGTAGACTCAACGCGTTCTTTATTAATATATAGGGGGAGGGGGATATTCTTTATTTTTTTAATGTATCCATTAATAAGAATTTTACTTTTAGCATTATATATTCTGTTTAAAATAATCTTATTACAGCAGAAAATATTTTAAAATTATAATGATCATTACAAAACTAATCAAATTGATTGATAATAATTGTTTAACAATATATAAAATAATAATTATAATAATTTGTCTTAGGTTATATATATAAATGAGAATATAATTTATTTTTAAAGCATTTTATTCTTTACAACACCATCTCTTTATTATGATATTGAATAACTTATGAATGACATAAAGTAAAAAATAATCAATTTATCTTTAGATATATAATTTATAATCTTAATATATTGTTATTTGTTATAAATATTTAGTACAAGAAGCATAAAACATTTTATTTACAAAATTAATTATATTTAACAAAAACATAGATTTTTTTTATTCAATCGGTTGTTTATATCAGTGTTTTAAATGTCGTACCGGTGGTCATACCGGTCTAGCCACTGGTACGCGGTATTACCGGTCGTACCGGTAATATCGGTGGTATTATCGGATTAGAAAATATAATAATTAATATAAATATACATACAAATATATAAATGCACTAAAGTAAAAAAATAAATGACCATAATCATTAATTTCAACTTTTTAATTAGATAAAAATAAAATATTTTAACTACCAATTTAATTTTTTTTTAAATTAAAAAGTTTTATTTTTTTTTTATTTTTTTAGTTAACCGGTATTTTGGACCGGTATTTTGCGGTTTTTACGGTATGATCCCGGTACAAATCGGTATAGCCGTAAATCTGGTATTTTGAGTGTATTTGTACCGTACCAATGGCCGGTATCCGGTATTACCGGCCAGTACGGTACGATATTTAAAACATGGGTTTATATTAGATTAGTGCCCATGTTGATTGAGTTATTTATTGTGCATATTTAAAATAATTCAAGAAATGACAGTGGGGTTGATCCTGGGTGACCAAGTTATGGGTCAGTTTGACAAAGTCCAAATTGATATTGAAACGAAACAAAAAAGTTTAATATTAAAAATACTTCATACGATTAATGTTATCTAGTCTAAATTTCAAATAATTATATTAGTAATGCTTTTATGACAACATGTTCAATGATTTATGAATATTTATATATTATTTCATTAATATTTATGTAAATAAAATAATATTATCACTACAAAAAAAACTCTTACATTCCAAAGGAAATTTTCCGTTGAAAATTTTTATATTTCCGTTGGAATAGCTATTCCAACGGATATTCCTACGTATAAAAATCCGTTGGAAAAACGACCATTGGAATAACAAATATCCAACGGAAAATCCTATGGAAATAAATTCCTATAGCTATTCAACGGAAAAAATCCGTTGGAATTCCTCAACTATCCAACACTTATTCCAATATAAAATTAAGTTTGTTGGAATATTCATTGAAATTTTCAACGAAAATTTTTGCCGTTTGAATTTTTCGTTGGAATTGTAGTGTTTTTTTAGTGTATATTACAACTTTTATTAGTGTCCGACAAATTCAAGGTTCCTAGAGTCAGACTTTTATTCAACAAATCAAGTTATTTATTAAATAATTTATCAGTTAGACCATAATTTAATTTATTAGAATTTTAATATATATATTTAATACTCTTTGTAATGATTTAATTATTTAATATATTAATTAAATATATGGACAATTTAAATTTTAAATTAATTGATAAATACTTTAAAATTCTATATTTTATTTAAATATATAGTTTTATTATATTAAAAATAATTTTAGATATATATCTAAAATAATTTAAATAAATTTTGTTATATATAACAAAATTTATTTAAAGAATCATACCAATTTTTTGGCTAGCAAACATTTTATTCCCATCGTTCGATAAGTCGGATCCCAGTCCAAAATTAATTATAACTTTAAAGTTTTAATTATAGAAGTACATATTTAACGACATATGACTCCTCATAATTTTTCATACAGTATCACATAGATTAACCGTGTTAGGATCAACAATTCAAAACCCAGTTCTCCATCAAGCCCAACATATAAGCCCAAATGAGGTTCCATTCTAAAACCAATTGGCAATAGAGGGAGTAGCCCACTAAGCTTATATATTGACTTGGAAACCATTAATTTTCCGATGTGGGATTGAGTTTGCACACCCAACAAACCTCCCCTCAAACACAAGACCACATTGGGCCTCCCCTTGAACGAAATCCGATCATCTTGTACCGCCGTTATCACCCACGGAACCCGCCGCCTGACCACACTCATTCGTCAGGAAGACTTTCGACACAAGGCACACGGATCTACCGGCCCTTCCGGCTCCACGGGGAATATGCCACGTCATCCACATCGCAACTGGGCTACCAACCGTGTCTCTGATACCAATTGTTAGGATCAACAATTCAAAACTCAGTTCTCCATCAAGCCCAACATATAAGCCCAAATGAGGTTCCACTCTAAAACCAATTGGCAATAGAGGGAGTAGCCCACTAAGCTTATATATTGACTTGGAAACCATTAATTTTCCGATGTGGGATTGGGTTTGCACACCCAACAAACCGTACATGTATGTTAAGACGGGTAAGGCTACAATCCTGTTACGGAACTATTACGTGACGATTTGTAACCGTTAGATGTCATGTAGATAGTGTTGCATGTGCATCCAACGATCAAATCTCAACTGAATAATTCTGTAATGTGACTGTAGCATTCTCCTGTTAAAACACTGACATAGAATAAAATAAAATATGTTGGTATCTCTTTAACATTAATTCCAAATATAAAGAGAAAACTTTAGCATCTTATTTAAAAAATATAAAAAATAAAAACACACACACACAAATAATGAAAATCTACAACAAATAATAAATAAAAAAAAAACAGCTAAGCTAGTAAGTCTCCATAGCTTTTTTTTGGGTTTTACCGGTCAAGATTAGCACTCCAACAAATTGAACAAAGCTATCCCCTTTTTATATTTTTACAACTACACAAACAACACTATCCAAACCCATTTCTCTCTCTCCTCTCTCTCTCTCTCTCTCTCTCTCTCTCTCTCAAACACACACACACAAATACACAGAAATTAGAAAGTAGTGTGTGTGTCTCTCTACTTGCATCAGTCGGCTGTGCTTAAATTTGAGGTAAAGGTTACTCATGAAATATATATATATATATGTATGATACCTTTTTCTTGATCATCTCACCGAATTTGATCTGCTATTGTTT
>CACSLK010011299.1:3046643-3063799 GCA_902706635.1 Striga hermonthica | reverse complement strand
TCGGAAGGATAGAGACTTTTATAAATTAAACTGCACAAACGTGCCCTTGGTCAAATTACAACTAAAAGTTGAATAAATAGAGAAGTCGGATCTGAAGTCTGCCTAAAACCGACACTAACAACGCTAGAAATCAAAACACAAAACTCTAAAGCTCCCAAGAGAAAAAATAAACAAAAACGATCACAAATGGATAATATCTGCTCACACTCGGCCACATACAGAATCCAGTGCTTTTCAGAATACAGTTTTGTCTTAAAAGAGTTTAATTAATTGCATGACTAATTAAAGCTTTCAGACCCAAAGCATTATTTATTAGGACAAAATAATACATTACAAGGAAATTGTTACGAAAATTGGATGACTAATCCTCCAAACCAGCAGACCGCTTTATTGTACTTTTGAATAGTTAGCCATGTTCTCGAACATAAAAAGCTAGCAGAGCGCGTTATTGTACTTTTGAATAGTTAGCCATGTTGTCGAACCAAAAAAAAGCACCTGAAAAAATTCGATTCTTTCATCGTAATAATGGGTTTCTTAATTCTCTTATGATTGCATTGAAATTTAAGGGGAAGTAATAACTTTGCGTTAATTAAGCCAATAACTAAAAATCAAAACTTTTGACAGAGCATCACATTACTCTCCTTCGTTTTTCTTTTTCTTCTTCTTTTTTTTTTTTTTAAAGAAAACAACACCCTAGAAGGGTGGGGTTAAAGCCGAACGCCCCACTTGTATATATAAAAAGACACTAAATGGGTTTAAAATTCACAAATCTACAGTCGAATGTCCAAAAAACAATGGTCTAAATAAACGAAAATAAAAGAAACAAGAAAAAAAAGAGACAACAGCAGCAAATAACACCAAAAAATCTTATTCTGGTCTGAAAGGAGTTCAGGCGAAGAGTCAGCATCACGAGGGAGCAAAGGCACCAAAAGGTAGGGCCGACTACCCAAATCTGAACGATGAGTAACCCATCAAGTCCATTCGTATCAGGGTACGAAGGCGGAGAGAAATATCGTCAGACTGAACAATACGTTTCTAGGGGGAGGAGGTCCCGATGCAAGTAAGAAAAACAGGAGGCCGGTTTCTCTCGCGAAAAATGTGTGAGATCCGATAGAGAATTGACCAAAAAATGGCTCTAATCCGCAGAATGCTGAATCTGCCAAGTGCCCTGATGGCCAGAGGTCAAGAGTGTGATGACAGTGACAACGTCCAACTCGATCCAAATGTCAGAGGAGATCGAGGCAGCAATCTGAACGCCGATCTAAAGCGCATGAACCTCTGCGACATAGCTCGAGGAGGCCCGAAGAGGGGCATGGAAAGCGGTAATATGGGCGCCAATATGGTCCCTAATCAGGCCCCCACCTCCAGTAGTTCCGGTAAGTCGGTCATATTCTCCGTCAGTGTTTAGCTTAACCCAAGGAGGCTCGGATTTCAGCCAAACAACACCTCTGGTGCGTGGATGCTAGATAAGCGGCAACGGAGGTGGTGCAAGGCTGTGAGGTGGCGTGCAGTCTGTCCCTGGGTGAGTCTGCCCAAAGCAGTGAGGGGAGAGAGATGACGGTCAACGTGCAAAATAATATGAGAACACAAAATAGAAATATCCCTATGCTTCGCATTATTCATTTATGTTCTTGTGGCCCAAAGGAACGGACAAGGAATAAGGAAGTCCACGTGCCTATCGTGTGTGCTACGTCTGAAAAAACTCAGAAGCTCAAAAAAATTATCTGTGGGGGTTAGGGGTATATGAGTGTAACTGGTATAATGCTCTCACACTCTCCTCACAACATCGCTCTCAAAAAACAAATGGATGAAGGTCTCCGGCTGAAAAATGTCGGTCTCAGCACAACAGTAGCAACCCAAGGGGAAATAGAACCTCTGCGCGTGCATCACAGTATTAATCGGTAGGCGGCGCAAAATGAGGCACCATAGGAAAATAGAGATTGTCGGGGTAAATAGGTCGGTCCAGATGGCCCCGAAAAGAAGGTTAGGCCGGTCACCCAGCCGTACTTCCCCCAAGCCGAGGTCGTAGAGAATGTACTCGAAGATGTAAGCCTCCACCTAATACCGTTCAAACCGTCCTCCGAGATGGGTATCTGTTGGATCTGATCTATAACCTAGTCACTAAAGGCCGCTCTAGTACCCAGAATCCTCTCAAACTTATCTCTATCCCAACCCCATTCGTCCATAGGTCCCTCACCTACAGAAAAGGGAGATGGGTGACCTGTCTAGTACTCGAGAGGGGACCCTCACCAAACCACCACTCATCCTAAAAGCTAATAGCCCCTCACCCAGAGTCCAAAATACGTGCTTCTGAGCATGTCCACCAACCATGATGAGCCGCCCTTCACTGTCTGTTATCGTGGGCAGTGGTCGTCACCCCTCCAGGGCAGTATTTTCAATGAAGATAGTGGGCCCAGAGTGACTTACCCTCCCTAAAGCACCACCACATCTTACAAGAGAATGCGGTGACGACATTTAAAAAACGACGAATCCCGAGGCCCTCCTTAAAGAAGGGACGACAAACGGAGTCCCACTCACCCAGTAGAACTGTCTCCCTCTTCGGGGACCCTCCCCATGCCCCCAAAAAAATAACGAGCCAGGATATGATATAGCTCATGAATAGTAGACTGGTGGGGCTAAAGACCGTAAGGAGGTGAAGTGGAAGAGCGTTGATGGTGCTCTTGATCAGAGCAAGTCGGCCCACAAAAGAGAGGTGTCTGTCAGACCAGTCCGAGATATGGTCAATCATCATCTGCATGACGTCAGTAAATAGCTCATAGGAAAGGTGGCGCTTGTACATGTGGGTGTCAAGATATGTGATGGAGAGGTCGCTGTGCGCAAAACCATTGCGCTCGTGGACCCCCAATGGGCCCACTGATCTGTAATATAATGACCAAGGCTGAAAGTGCTCTTATGCACACTGACAAGCTGACTGGAGTCCCAATTATAGTGCCCCAGTAGGAGCATGAGCTCGGCCAGATCATTATTATCCGCATATGAAAGGTGAGAGATGGAGGAACCATAACCACGTGTGTTATAGGTCATCCTCGGGAATTTGCGGATGAAGCGGTCAAGACAGCGAGACAGGTAGTCAGCCGCCAAAACAAAAAGGGAGGAAGATAAGGGATCCCCCTACCGAAGACCACGAGTAGAAAGAAAGAAGTTAGTGGGACTACCGTTAACAAAAATCGAGAACGTGAAATGCTCGACGCACGCCTCCACAAAACTAACCCAACGCTGGGGGAAACACATCTGGAACAGAACCTCCCTGAGAAACAGCCACTCGGCCTTATCATATGCCTTAGCCATATCTAGCTTCAGCACAAGGTTCGGGGCTCATAACTGATTCGCATGGGAGATGTCGTGGATCATATCATGAGCAAAACTGAGCCCAAAGGATATTTTCACTTATGACTCGATCCTTGATGAAACCACTCTGGTTCCGTGAGACGAAGGAAAGAATGAGAGGGGTTAAGCAACCGTTAAGAATCATGGAGATGAGTTTGTTGGTCACATTACAAAGACTGATAGGTCTATAATCGAACTAGGAGCTCGGCTCCAAACAATAGAAGTAGCCGTGAAGTACTCCGGCATCTGATGACTAGAGAAGAAATCTACCACGGCTTCCTCAACATAAATCTCAACAATCTCCCAGCAGGACTGAAAGAAGAGAGACGAGTAGCCATCCAGGCCAGAGACACTGTTAGGATCAATCCTAAACATAGCCTCCCTGACCCCCTCCCTACTTGGAGGTCACAGAGGTCAACAAGGTCGACCGACTGGGGGATGGTGGGGAAAAGAGAAACGTTGGGGGGCGTAAGCAAGTCCCGCTCTAAGGTGAAGAGGGACTGGAAGTGTGTCACAGTCGACTCCTGTATCAGGGACTCCTGGGTCAGAGAAGACTCGTTATCCTTGATACAACGTATGTACGACTTAACCCGCTTCTGCCTCACAAACCTCTTAAAGTACTTGGTATTACGTTCTCCCTCAGCCACCCAGCTCACGGAAGACTTCTGCTTCTAGAAATCCTTCTCCATAAGGAGACAGAGCTGGTACTCAGCGTGACTGTGGCGCATCACGGTCTTATTCTCTGGAGATGAGTCATAAGCTTGCTCAGCATCCGCATACGCACTCTGAGCTACAGCAAAGCACTGAGAAATATCTCCAAAAACCGTCCAATTCCACTGTCTTAGACTGCGCCGCAGTCTCCTAAGCTTAACCTCCAAGTTGCGCATCCCGAAGACGTCGGTCGATTGCTGCCGTGAATCCCTAACCGTGTCATGAATGAGAGAAAAAAATATCAACGAGAGGTGTTCGAGAACCGACATCGGATAAGAAGGGGAGCATGATCAGATTCAATTCGAGGGAGGTGTGTGATGATCGTGACCGCAAACACCCTCGTCAATGCCTCAGATACTATGGTCGAGCCTCTCTTTGACTCCGGTCTGCTCCCAAGTAAAGGGGGAACCTTTGTATCTTGCGTCAATTAGCTAACAATCCACCACAATCTGAGAGAAGTCTAAGATCTCCGCCGAGTGGTCCGACTAGACTCTAACGCGGTCTTCGGGATGAATAAAGATGTTGAAATTACCGCTAACCATCTACGGTGATCTCTCCATGCTTCCAGCAACCTCACGCATGGTGTCCCACAGATCATAACGACCAACCCTTTCACTACTTGCATAGAACAAGGTGTGGAAGACTGGTTCTGGAAGGACGGCAGCAGAGAGCTCAACGTGAAGGACTTTTTTAGTGCCACAGATGACCCGACAGGTAAAATCACGCGAGTGAAAGAACTAGATCTTCTTAGAGATATTTTCCACACCGGAGTGGAATCTAATGCGGCGTGAGCATATGTTGAAAGATAGGTTATGGGTAATGCGCTCTAGAAAAGAAGCAAAGTCAAGTCTATGGTCACGGACAAGGGAGCGAACATGAGCAAGAGTGGCCCGATTAGCCAGACCAAAGGCATTCTAGGTTAGGGTTGTGACTGACATATCAAATGCCAGGGATGCCACTTAACTGGGTTACTCGTGGCTAGGCTGAGTCTCTATTTGTGAAGGGTAAGGCTCGATTGTCCTAGCGTCGCGCAGTCGTAGATCTGGTTAGAAGGAAGTCGTGGTCTGGGCTCGCAGAAAGTATATCCTCCAGAGATCTGGTCCGAAGATGGTCTGGGCTCTCAAAAAGGGTATTCTCTAGAAATGAAAATTGTTGACCTCCCAGTCCTACAATGGGCAGGGCTCGTCATGGGTAGGTGTAGCCTCGACTCCTGGGGGTGTGTTCGCCTATATTTTTAAAGCTCTACCGCAAGCGTACGGCTTCGCTCGCAGTATGTGGCAAGCAATGTCGTATCCCAAGAGACCACACAACCAATTTGATATAGCCCTACTATCGTATATCGGTTTATACTATCACGGTTCAGGGATTATCGAGTCGACTTAGCCAAAGTCGACTCTCTCCGCAGAATTCTTACAATATCTCCGGTTAAGGGTCCAGGAAGCTCTCTCAGTCGACTTCCACGTGTCGACTAGTTCTAGTCGATTCCCCCGAAAAGACGGACCAGCGCGTCAGGGTCTACTGACGATTGAAGACGACCCAGTCGACTCGAGTGGGTATCCCGAGTCGACTGAGGAAGTCCCCCAGGTTCATAGATCCCCGACGATTCCGATACACTTCAACATGTCATAAGAAAGCTGTCAAGGATAAGAAGGAAGTTATAAAGGATAAGAAAGAATCTAAATGCTGACTAGGAGATGGACGAAATGCGAACCGACCAGGGCATTTTGGACATTTTCAGTAAGTCGGCCGGGGCATTTTGGGGACTTCAGGTAAATGTCTTGCTCCTATATAAAGGAGCTGAGGTAACTTCAAAACCCTAACTCCCATTCATTCTATACTTTCCTCCATTACTGCTGTTGCCCTCTCTGAGAGCAGCTCTCTTCACCTCTTTCACATACTGACTTGAGCGTCGGAGGCTCTACACCGGAAACCCCTCCAGCGTTGAGTTCTTGCAGGTGTTATCGCGGTTCAACAACGGTTCAACGACGATCGAGGAAGATCTGAGCTCATTTCCATCGGTTCATTTCAGATCCGAGCTTGTTTCCATTGATTCACTCCAGATCTAAGAGGAGACCCATCATTTTGGCGCCGTTTGTGGGGAGTTCCTGAAGGAATTAAGAGCTTTACACCTAGCTTTGATCTGTCTCGGATGGTTGAGAAGGAAGGGCTACAGAAGAATCTGAATGAGTATTTCAGGGCAACGTGGACTGACAAGCGGCCTCCGCCGATTCCCAACCCCAGGCCACCGCTCCAAGTGTTTGGTTTTTCACCATTCCGAGTACACGCACCGTCAGGAGGGCGTGTGGGGGAAGAGACGCCTATTACCCCACCTGGAGTCAAGATCCCTGCACTTACTCAAGAAGGGGCCAGCCACGTGAAAAGCACGAGCGGAGAAGTCAATGGTCATGAATCAATCGAGACGCCTCTAAGTTTGGGAAAACAGCCTGGGCCACTAGAGCAGGGAACGAGGCCACCACCTCAAGTCGAGGAGTAAACATTGACCATGACGAGAAGTGAGATGCAAAGAATGATTGCAGAGGCAGTAGCGGCCCAAGTCAAGCAGACGCAAGTCGAATAGCCCAGGATCGAACAAGAAAGGGTCGAGCAGCCTCAAAATGGACAACCACCCCCTGAACGCGAACAGCAAGCGCAGTCGCATGAAAGGCAGAGCAGGAGAGCAGACGAGGAGGAGTCCTCTGTCAGAACTGTCAATCCACAAGCAAAGAACGACACTATGGAGCAATTGTTAGCTCAGGTGCGAGATCTGCAGGCTCGAGTCGAGGGGGAAAAAATGGGGAGATCGAGAGGACACCCCTTCTCACAACACATCTTAGACGCCGACTTACCTCAGGGGTTTAGGGAGCTTAACATCTGGTACAATGGGTCGACTGATCCCTCTTGACTTTTAAGGAGTTTTGAAAACATGGCGGTATTGCACCGTTACAATGACCCCGTTCAATGTCGAGCGTTCTTGACGACTCTGCGGGGACCTGCGCAAGATTGGTTCCATCAGTTACCCCCGGGAGCCGTCAGGGACTTTGACGGGTTCAGCTCGAGTTTGAACCAATTTGCAAGCGTGAACGCCCAAGAAAAATCTTATCTTACTCTGATAGGTATGCAACAGAAGGAGGGAGAATCGTTGCGAGATTACGTGGCGAGGTACACGCGGGCGTGTGTCGATGTGCCATCGGCCACTGAGGAGATTAAATCGGGTGGACTCACCAGGGGATTGCTCCCAGGATTGTGCAGAAATTCTTTGGCGAAGCGACCTGAGAGGACTTTTGATGAGGTTCTGAGAAGGTGTGCCAAATATATGAATGTGGAGGAAGCAGAAGCCGACTTCTTGCAAGCGGCGAAGGCAAAAATCGAACCCCGAGAAGAGAAGAAGGATAAGAAGCCAAGTTCGACGTTAGAAAAGAAGGAATCCCCGAGAATAGAGAGAGAGGGACGGTCGAGAGGGTGGAGGCCGACTCAGTACACCCCCTTGTTGGCCCCAAATGCAAGAATATTGGAGGTAATGGAGAAGGAGATCCGTGATAATGTCGTCAGGTGGCCGCGGACGAGAAAGGATGGACCGACAAAACCCAAAAGCAACCTGTATTGCCTATTCCACAAGGATTATGGGCACAACGCCGACGATTGGAGGCACCTCAAGGACGAGATTGAAATATTAATCAAAGACGGCCATCTGAAGGAGTTCATTTATAAGGATCGAGAAAGAACCAATCGACGGCGGAAAAGAAGCAAGAGCCCTCGCAAGAGGGCGAGGACTCCCGACAAAGAGGAGCTTCCTCAGAAGAGAGGGGTAATTCATATGATATTCGGAGGACCGACTGATGGAGATTCAAATCGGGCCAGAAAAGCGTATGCTCGAGGGTGATATGGAAAAGCCGAGGTGCAGCAAGTCGAGGAGAACGGCCCGGTGATGAATTTCGGGCCAGCAGATAAAGGCAAAATCGAGAGGCCACATAATGATGCTCTAATGATAACGGCCCAAGTGTCGGGTTACGAAGTGCAAAGGGTGTTTGTCGACACCGGGAGTTTAGTGAACGTGATCTTCTATAGTGCCTCAAGAGGATGGAGCTGGATCTTGAATTAACACCACTGCATACATCACTTTTTGGATTCAATGGTTCAGAAGTCGCGTCCCTGGGAGAAACCACGCTTGCAGTCGTCCTCGGAGAAGGAGATCTGTGGAAAGTCAAAATGGTGAGATTCGTGGTGGTCGATGTCGAACGCGCCTACAATGTGATCCTCGAGAGGCCTGCGTTGAATGTCTTCCAGGCGGTGGTATCAACTTATCACATGAAATTTAAGTTTCCAGTGGGAGATCGAGTCGGAGAGGCTCGAGGGGATCAAAGATTGTCGAGAACATGCTACCAAATAGCAGTAAAAGTAACCAACGAGCAGAAGTCAAGGAGGGTCAGAAGCCGATGTCGAGTGGGAAAAGGCCTAGAGGGAATGACCTTGAGCCACACGGGGAGTTGATGGAAATCCAAATAGGGGAGAGGGAGGATCAAATCACCAAAATAGGAAGAGAGATGAAGGATGAGTTGCGTAAACAATTGATGGAGTTGCTAAAAGAATTCAGAGACATATTTGCCTTCTCCCCTGAGGAGCTGACGGGAATCGACCCAGACATCATGAAGCACAAACTCAATGTTGACCCCCTCAAAAAGTCCGTAAAACAACGACTCAGACATCATGGGGCCGAGATTGACAAGGCAATCGAAGTCGAAGTAGACAAGTTGCTACAAGCCAAACATATCAAAGAAATCCAATTCCTTGAGCGAATATCGAACACTGTGATGGTGAGGAAAGCACTGAACAAGTGGCGTATGTGCATTGACTTTCGTGACTTAAACCTGGCATGCCCAAAAGATCATTACCCACTGCCAAGAATCGATCAGCTAGTCGACTCTACGGCTGGCTGCGAGTTGTTAAGCATGATGGACGCATCTCAAGGATATCACCAAATCCCACTGGCCCCGGAAGATCAGAGCAAAGTAAGCTTTGTGACGAGCAAGGGAACATACTGTTATGTCGTCATGCCCTTCGGACTCAAGAACGCGGGGGCAACCTACCAAAGGCTGATGGATCGGATGTTCAAATCGCAAATAGGGCGTAATATGGAAGTGTACGTGGACGACATCTTGGTGGAAAGAAGGTCCTCAACTTCGCACGTCGAGGACCTAAAAGAAACATTCAAGACATTAAGAACATTAGGGATGAAGCTGAACCCGAGTAAATGTGCCTTCGGATTGAGGGCGGAGCGTTTCCTTGGATATGTGGTGACTGAAAGAGGGATTGAGGTAAACGAGGACAAGGTGAAAGCCATACTCGACATGGCCGCACCAAGGAACATCAGGGAAGTGCAAGTCTTGACGGGTCGAATCACCGGTCTAAGCAGATTCATTGCTCGGGCAGCGGAAAAAAGTTTCCCATTCTTTAAGATGCTCAAGAAAAAAGCTTTCTAATGGAATGACGAGGCATAGATGGCATTTGAAAAGTTGAAAGAATTTTTGAGCGAGCTGCCGCTATTAACAAAGCCAGAGTCGGGAGACGAATTGGTACTTTACCTCTCGGTGGGGGTGTTTTCTTTAAGTTCGGTATTACTGTGAGAAGTTGGAGGTGCCCAGCAGCCGATCTATTACACAAGTCGAGTACTTCAGGGCGCGGAGGCGAGATACTCCAAAGTCGAAAAAGCTGCCTTGACAGTGGTGATAACAGCCAGAAAACTGAGGCCCTACTTCCTGAATCATGTGATAGTGGTAAGGACAAACTTCCAGCTAGGAGAAACCTTGGGTTGACCCACTGTTTCGGGTCGACTAGTCAAGTGGGCAGTCGAACTAAGTAAGTACTCCATCAAATACGAACCAAGGCGAGCCATAAAAGCCTAAGCTTTAGAAGATTTCATTCAAGAAGGAACTAAAAGTGAAGAAAAGAAATGGATGATGCATGTCGATGGATCCTCAGCAGCCAAAGGGTCAGGTATAGGGGTCGTCCTTGTATCCCCCGAAGGCGAACAACTCGACTTCGCCATCAGAATGGGCTTCAAAGCCTCGAATAATGAAGCGGAGTATGAGGCGCTGATCAAAGGGATTCAGCTTGCAATAGGCGGCGGAGCGACAGAGATCGCAGCTCACTCTGACTCACAGCTTGTCGTGGGCCAAGTGATGGGGAACTGCGAGGTAAATGAGGATAGAATGTTGAAGTATGTTGAGGAAATCCAAAGCCTCATACAAGGCTTGGAGAAATTTGAGCTGACTCAAATTTCTCGGGAAGATAACAAGCGAGCCAACTGGCTCGCAACAATCGCAAACTCTAATGAGGGAAAAATGGGAAGTCATATCACCACGATGTACATGGAAGGAAGCGTCCTCAACCAAGCAATGAAGGTTGATGAAAAAGACGATTGGAGGAAGTCGATTCGCGAACTCTTGCAAGGACGCATACCTACAGCAGATAAGCAAGAAGCAGAGAAAGCTGTTCGATATCTAACCAAATATTTTGAAGTCGATGGGATCCTATATAAGAAGTCGATGATCGGCCCTCACCTGCGCTGCGTCTCCGAAGAGGAAGGGAATTATGTCCTAACAGAGATTCATGAGGGATGTTGCGGAGCGCACGCAGGGTCTCGAGCCCTGGCCGGAAAAGCTCTGAGAGCAGGCTATTACTGGCCAAAAATACGGAAGATGGCTGAGCAGTTAGTACAAGGATGTGAAAGATGCCAACGACATGGTCTGATTCCCCATATCCCGGTTGAAACCATGACGACAATCAACTGCCCAATTCCTTTCGCTGAGTGAAGAATCGACTTGGTGGGACCCTTACCAATGGGAACGGGGCAAAGGAAATTCCTTGTAGTCGCAGTCGACTACTTCAGCAAATGGGTCGAGGCAGAGCCGCTGGCGAAGATTACTGAAGAAAAAATGATACAATTTCTGTTCAACAATATCTGCTGTAGATTCGGGATCCCGAAGGTGTTAATCTCAGACAACGGAACGCAATTCCAGGGGAAGCAAATCCAAGCATGGTGCCTCGATATGGGAATCAAACAGAGGTTTGCCTATGTCGCCCACCCCCAGGCTAACGGGCAAGTCGAGGTGACGAATAGAACCATCTTGCAAGGGCTAAAGAAGCGATTGGAGAAAGCGTCAGGAGCCTGGACCGATGAGCTAACCACTGTTCTATGGGCATACAGAACTATGTCGAGAAGCTCGACATGCCAATCACCCTTCAGTACGGTATATGGGATGGATGCGCTCCTACCAGTGGAAATCGCACTAAGCTCACACAGGTAGACATACTTTGAGCAGGAAAAGAACGAGGAGATGACCAAAGAAGCCCTCGATTTGATTGAGGAAGGGCGAGAAGAGGCTTGGTTGCGATCTGTTGAGTACAAGCAAAAGATGTGTGGAGCTTTCGACAAAAAAGTCCGAACCGGGCGGTTCCAAGTTGGAGATCTCGTCCTCAAACGAGCAGACGCCCTCAAGCACGTGGAAAAACTCGAGGCTAATTGGGAGGGACCTTTCACAGTCACAAAGGTTCTCGAAAGAGGAGCATACAAACTTGAAGATGGAGAAGGTCGACAGTTGCCTCGATCTTGGCACGTGATTCATCTCAAACGCTTTTATGCTTTAGATAATGCCCTGCACTCTTTTGTACTGAACAATGTTCAAAATCAAATTCAGTAATGAAATAAACTTCGAATTTACCTTTCAATTGTCCTTTACATTTTATTATATCGACAATATCATGCTTACTCGAAGAATCGAACTTTTTTAAGAACTGCAAAACAGTCTAGCGTACTACAGAAATGAATTTAAATAAACCACGAAGTTATCACTCGAGTAGAATCTCGACAAGGCTATAAAGCCTACGACTACGAAGTCAATTTTGAACAACTACGAAGTTGTAACTCGAGTAGAATATCGACAAGGCTATAAAGCCTACGACTACGAAGTCGATTTTGAACAACTACGAAGTTGTAACTCGAGTAGAATCTCGACAAGACTATAAAGCCTACGACTACGAAGTCGATTTTGAACAACTACGAAGTTGTAACTCGAGTAGAATCTCGACAAGGCTATAAAGCCTACGACTACGAAGTCGATTTTGAACAACTACGAAGTTGTAACTCGAGTAGAATCTCGGCGGGGCTACGAAGCCTACGACTACAAAGCCGATTCTAACAACTACGAAGTTATAACTCGAGTGGAATCTCGACAGGGCTACGAAGCCTACGACTACGAAGTCGATTTAAATAACTACGAAGTTGATTTAAACAAACGAAAATACACTCAAGTAAGATATCGAAATCGAAGGAAGCCCACCTCAATTGTTAAACATATATGGCAATTCAAGGACAAAAGAAAACGACAGAATACGACGAAAACAAAAGATAATATTCATGATAAGTTTATTACAGGAGAAAAAGAGTCTCGACCTTTACAATCTGAAAATAGATCGAGAGCGATAATAAGAAAAAGCAGAAGCAGAGCTTCGAAAAATAAAAGGTGGCAGCCCAAAGATACAATTCTAGGAATCAACACCAGACTCCTCGGCGTCCTCATCGCTCCCCTCAATGGCAGTCACTATTTGACCTTCCTCACGATTAGCCCCGCTCGGCTGGACTGGTGAAGCAGAATGAGCCTCGAGCCGAGAGGAAAGTCTTGCAACTTGAATAGCCTTAGCCTCGAGACTAGACCACCATGGGTAATCATCCGGGAGGGATGTGTCACCCTCATAGCCGTCAGGGTTGGGGAGCGTCATCCTCATCACCTCACGGCTGAGTTTTTCGGCAAACTCAGACCCCGCCACCATCTCCTCTCACGCATCGAAAGTATGGTAGAAGTATTGGACGGCGGTGGGGCAAAGCCTGTCGAGAAACTCAGGCGAGTTGCAGAAAGCCTTGACGACTTCTTTGCGATAGGCCTCGACAAAAGCGGAGCCCACGGCGGACCTTAGAAATGACTTCCAGCCCTGCATGGTGCCGATATCCCTCTCGAACACCACCTCATCTCGAGCCTTTTCGAGGTCGGCCTGGAGTTTCTCGTTGTCGTGCTGGGCCACGGCCTTGTCGGCCTTCAGCTTGTCGACCAAAGCTTTAGACCCCTCCAGATCCTTCTTCAGCTTGGCGATTTCTCTAAGTTGCGCCTCGCATTTGTCCTCGAGAGCCTTGGTGGAAGATGTAGGGGCCTTAGTACCCGCCTCCAGACTAGGAAGAACGGTTGCTAAGAACTACACAAAAAAAAAAGAAGAGTGAGCGAATAATACGAAAATATATGAACATAAACGCTAAACTCGAGCAAGAGGCACATACCCGAGTAAGGCACTGGGTAGCGTAGCAGGAGCGCTCGTAATCGTTCCCCTCGACGCAGGCCTTGTCGGCCTCAGGGAGCAGAGAATTGAGGTATCTGGCCACCTTATGCGACTGTGGATGATTCCAGAGTCGAGACGGCTTCTTGACCATCACGTCCTTGTAAGTGACAGTAGAGGCAACATTCCTTTCAACGACTTTCTCCTTTCCCTTGTCGACCTTACGACGCTTAAAGTCGTCGGGAAGCAGGGAAGGGGCCCGGTCGTCTTGAGGCCTCTTACGGTTACCAGGCCCCGAAGGTTTAGAATGTTTCGCGGCAGCAGCCGACTTCAATCCGGACCCACCGGGTGGGAGAGGAGCAGATCCGCCTGCCAACTGCTCAGTCGGCTGCTTCTTCTTCTCCTCAAAGCGCTTGAGTGCTTTGACTAAAACAAAAACAAATAATCAAACAAGGCTGAAAGAAAATAGAAGTAAAACTCGACATTATGAGAAATGTTAAACAACTTACGAGGATCATCGAGCCGAGAGATATCATCGTAAAGAACGATTCGAGCGTGATTGACCAATTCACGATCTCTTATTATACGGCGAGCGCTATAAGTATGCTTATTCAGCTCCTCTAAGAGTTTTTCAAAATTCTCGGATCGAGATCGTTTATTTTGTTTAACTTTTGTGCTTATCCAATTATTTACATAAGGATAAGCACCGACCGGGGAGGGGGGGCGAATAAACACGAACTTTGACTTCCATTCCGTGATATTGGAGGAAGGTCGTCAAGAAAGGTAACGCCAGAACGACGAATCAAACAATCAGCCCCCTTTTGAAGTCGGTAGCTATAACAATAATGGAAGAATTCAGCTGAGAAGAAACGGAGAACTATACGAGAAACAACGATAAAGGCTATCATGATACAGAGAGCGTTTGGAGAAAACTGATTTATTGGGATACTGTACAGATCACTTATCTCCAAAAGCTCGACTTGGATAGGAAAGCGGAGGCCAAAAATGACTTGGTCGACAAAAAAGTGTGACAGCCCTGCGGGGGACAGGCGAAGTCGATGTCAGGGCCCAGAGCAACCAATTCCCAATCGGAGGGAAGCCCATTAAATTGCCTGAAGCTCTCGACTTGAGCCACAGAGGCATAAGAAAAAGGGTTTAAAGTGGCCAATTTGGCCAAAGGGCAGGCTATTGATACAACCTCTCGAGGATCGACGAGAGGAGTAATTATTGGAATAGGCACGGGGCTTGTGCTATAAACAGGTATATCTAATAACCTAATGGGAGTACCTCGAGGAATTAAGTCGAGGCGAGGAGAGCCTTCTCGAGGACTCCCTGGAATTTCTACTGAACCGCCATCCAACAATGCTTGATCGTATTCAGCCCAGTCGACCCTCGGAGTAGAAACACGTGATGAAGAAGAAGGAGGAGAGACATTAACTGTCCTATAACCGGTTATCTCTGAGCCGGAGTCAGATTGGTCAAGGCCCCTATCAATCAGTCTGTCGAGTGTGTCCGGAGAAGAGCCGGAATTGGAAGCTAGAAGAAAAAGAATCAAAAACGAAGACCAGTCATCACGAAACGAAGTTAAACAAAATACAATCGACTTACCTAAGTCGACAAAAACATAAAAAAATGAGAAAGTAATATGGTGTGATTCGTTGAAGACATGCCAGCAAGCCGATATGAGGCCAACTCGAGGAAAATAACAGAAAGGAAGAAAGCGGGTGTCGATAAGAATTGACATGATAAAAATCGATAAGCGGTTGCACGCTATAACCTGGCTATACGCTAACAGCTAATCAGAACGGAGAATGTGCATACAAGATTCAATGCAAGATCTTCAAGAAAAGTTCGAAGAACATGAAGAACACGCAAGGATGCAGAAAAACCCAGAAACCCAGAAAAAGAAAAAGAAAAAGCGAACCGATAAAAGTTGGGAATTAAACAAAATACTTACCCATGTTACTCATAACGGCCTAGAAGGTTGATTAAGACGCCGGTGCTGCAGAAAAAGTCACCGGAAAAGCTCGGACTGCTAAATCGCCGGAGTTGCAGAGGAAATTTAGAAGAGGTGAAAAGTGTTTAAAGAAGAAGTTTCATTATATTTATAAGAGATGATGATGGATGTTAGCCGTTGGATTAACAAGGAAACCAAAGATCCTAACAAGGCACAGAATACGAGGAGTCAGCGATTAAGGGGACGCGCGTCACTCATAGGAGTTGTTGGAATTCGAAATTCAAAAGGAGTGCCAGTATGACTCATCTTGAAAGATAGTCATTAATGGAGAAATATTCGACCCAAATAGCGAGGCATGATGGTAACCAAGGTAAACCAGATATCCCAAAAGCCGAAAAAAGGTGACAATCGACCCCTTTTCGCATCGATTTCGACATGATTACTGAAATATATCGAATTTTTCAAAACGGCTATATAGCCGGCTCACTTCATCAACAAGAGAAAGTGATAACACATACGGCCATGAGGTCGACCCAAACAACTACGAAGCTATGAAGCTGTCGAAACCATTGCTCGACTTCGACCAGCTCGCAAGAAGGGTTGGAAGAAGACCACTCGAAAAAACTTAGTTCAACAGCTATGAAGCTGTCGAAATTATTGCTCGACTTTGACCAGCTCGCAAGATGGGTTGGGAGAAGACGACTCGAAAAACTTAGATCAACATCTATGAAGCTGTCGAAACTATTTCTCGACTTCGACCAGCTTGCAAGAAGGGTTGGGAGAAGACGACTCGAAAAAACTTAGTTCAACAGCTATGAAGCTGTCGAAACCATTGCTCGACTTCGACTAGCTCGCAAGAAGGGTTGGGAGAAGACGACTCGAAAAAACTTAGTTCAACAGCTATGAACCTGTCGGAACTATTGCTCGACTTCGACCAGCTCGCAAGAAGGGTTGTAAAAAGACGACTCGAAAAAACTTAGTTCAACAACTATGAAGCTGTCGGAACTATTGCTCGACTTCAACCAGCTCGCAAGAAGGGTTGGGAGAAGACGACTCAAAAAAACTTAGTTCAACAGCTATGAAGTTGTCGGAACTATTGCTCGACTTCGACCAGCTCGCAAGAAGGGTTGGGAGTGTCGGGAAATATGAGGATCTCGATATGCACAAATCACGGACAAACATTCAACATAAACCTATGCGCAGCGGATCTAAAGGTTTGATGAAGAAAACTTACTGCTTAAAACTTATGTAGATCTGGCTGGCCCGAACAGTTGACCGCAATCAAATCTTCTCGGAATCGAACAAACTTGACCAATCCAGAAAGCTGACGTCACGGCGAAGTCAATGGCGTTGACCGATCGGAAAACGGAGGTCTCACCCGCTCTCACGCGCGCGTGTAAGTCTCAGAAGTTGCTCCCTTCCGGCGGCGCGTGCGGCGGCGGCTGGCGGCAATCTCGACGGCGATCTCTTCGTCTCGTCGTCCTGGTCATCGTGGTATGGTTACTTGCTGGTTTTGGTCTCCGGTTTGGATGTATGATAGATCTGATTGGAATCCCGTATATACCTTAAGATCTTCTACTGTATTCTCAAACAGCTATCTAGATCTTGTATCAGTGGAGCACAAGAAATAGAAGTACTTCTTGGAAGAGAGAGAGAGAGGGGGCGGACGACTTCCCAAGTTATTGGATTATTCACTTCTTCCATGAGCCTAATGCTGTATATATAGAGCTATAGTAGGGACCCTAAGAAGAATAGGATAAGGGCTTCTAATATATTAATACTGTGGAGCAATCCCACAATTAATATATTAATAATATTA
>CACSLK010011299.1:2984106-2999238 GCA_902706635.1 Striga hermonthica | reverse complement strand
AAAAAAGTTGGACAAGGGAAATGGAAGGAGAAAGTGGTAGAAGATGAAGAAATGTAGTTTGAAGATCAAGATGAGGAATCTCAAGAAGAAAAAGATTTTGCGGATTTGGAGGATTCGGATGGAGAAAAGGAGGATGGAGATGCTCTACTTTATTATAACATGGAAAAAGTAGTTGAAGATGAAGAAGTGAAGTTTGAAGATCAAGATGAGGAGTCTCAAGAAAGAAGATTATTTTGTGGATTTGAAGGATTCAGATGGAGAAGAGGAAGAGGGAGATGATCGGTCACCAGAAAAATGTTTATGTTAAGCTAGAGGGGGAGGATGAATCACTACATTTGTGTTTGATTTACATTTTATTTATCCTTGCTTTTGGTTTGAGAATTTGAAGACTTGAACTTGTTGAATTTCTTCGTTTGAATTGCTTGGTTAGACTTTTTTCCATTTAATGTGTGTGTGGTTATTTTCAACATGTTGAATGATGCTTGATATGTTGCTATGTTGTAAAACTAATGCCTCTTTTTTTGTGAAATTTATTGATATGTTCTTAGGTGCTTTTGTGTTCATATTTAAATTTTTTATGCATATATATATACATAAAGTATATATTTTGTGGTCGATTGGCAGTAGAGCTCCGTGACTTTCGCTCCTCTCAGCCGTCACCCGAAAATGCTTTGATAAAGAAGTCCTGTGCTCTGCCATTATTTCCACCATTTTTCGCTACACCATCCAACATAGAGATATGGCGGTTTTATGGATTTCCGCCACGGCCCGCCATCCGCCATCGGTAACACTGCTAGATCCCTAGGATTTCTCTCTAGCATCGGCAAAATTCAATAGAATTAAAAGAGTAAAACTAAATAAAAAGCTAGTTACAACATAATCATAGTTGGCACAAAGATAGAATAGATGATAGTACCTTTAGATTTTTCGATTTTCCAGCCTCGCCTTCAGCTTCCAGCTTGGTTTGCTTGGGCCTATTAGTATGTCACATATATGAGATAAAATTGTCCAAGATACTCTCCATGTGTGCTTCTTTATAAGTCACATTCTAAAGTTCATTTAGGAATCACTTAAATGCCTTCAAGAGCTCGAAAAAAGGCTAAAGCGACAACTCATCACCCCCTAGTTCATTTTTGAACATCGGGTGCAAACCTTCGCGGTTCCCTTTTACCATTTTAATACACTCCCTAGACGGTTTTGCTTTTGTTTTTGTGTACAGCGAAAATGCCTTTGAAGAAGGTCTCAGCAAGGCGGTGAGTTTCGTAGACGAGTTAATGATTTCTCGGACTCTGTCCAATCCGAGAGTAGATCTATGACTTTCTGGGGAAAATGACCATAACCAGTCCCACCATTTGCAACTGCTTGATCAATTTTCGCCATAGCAGCATCTCTATCTCTTAAAACATCCCCCTCAGTTTGGAGCAGGCCTAATTGGTTTCAAAAGAAAGAGATGAAGGTTCAATAGATAAGCCATATCCTCTGCCGTAACAAAAGAAAACAAAGTCCCAGTACGGCCCGCCCTCGCAGCCCGGCCCATACATTAAACGAAAAGCTTCAGCTTAGGCGCGAAGTCAAAGTTAACTACATTGTCGAGTATAGGGATTTCAATTTCCCTCTCGGCCACATCAGTCACGATCAACAGCATTGTCTTTCTAGACCAAAACTTTGAAATATGTATCTTCCTAGCATCAATATCTATATCACCATAACACACGGAGGCCACGATGCCATCTTCTCCTAAAGAGTGCGTAAAGAAACTCTACGTGATATTTAGTGGAGAAAAAGATTAAGGTCTGCTGATTCGAATCAATATGCTACCGTATCAAATACAGCAAGGCTGCGTATATTCCTCTTGCCTAAGGGTGAAGAAGGTGAGTTTGAGATCGAGACTAATTCTTATCTCCAGGTCAAGCCTCACCAGCTGTGGGTCCCGAAGGCCGGCCTTGGCAAACTCGGCGAGTGCACTCGGTAGGGTTGCACTAAAGAGCAAAGTCTGGCGATTCTCACCTAGCTTAGCAAGGATTCTTTGCAACTGCTCGGCAAATCCCATGCTAAAGAGGCAATCGGCTTCATCAAACACACAGAGTATTCCACAGTGCGTATGGACATGTCATCAATCAATCTCTTCCAAATTAGGCATGGGCCTACCCGGCGTAGTATTTATGCAGTCGGGGTCTGAGCCAATTCCTTGAATTGGCTTTCCATGCTATCACCACCAACCAGTAAGCTAGAACGAAGATCGACCAAGAACAAATGAATTATCTACATGAATAGAACATTTACAGTTAAAGCTCGAAAGAGAAAAACGTAATTTCATCCGTTTGCATTCCAAAACACTATCTTTGAACAGCAGGGATGATAAAAACTCAAATAACTGCAAAGCGACCTAATTCTTTGGTAAATTTAAAAGTCTGAAGATCCAAGTCGCGTGAGGGGGAAGAATAAGAGCTCTAACTCCAGTCTGGTGAACGTGATGTTGGAGCTTCTGGAGCATGGGGATTAGGAACGCGCCGTTTTGCCGGAGCCGGTGTGAGCCAAGGCGACGACTTCGTATCCATAGAGGATTAAGAGCATGGTCTTGCGCCGGATAGGGGTCGGCACTCTGTATCCCTTCTTCTTGACGCCATTGTGCTCAACCCGAGCGAGTCGAAGCCGCCGGATATCGAGTTCTTCTCTTGTTTCTGCTTCTTCAAGAGGTCCGATTTGGATACCGCTAGTATTTTGCGGCCATTCGCCATCGCGGACGAGTGGGGATTCAATGTCAGGGGCTCCGTCTGTAACGAGTAAGGCATTCACTTTTCTGTAACGAACATGGGGATTTCGTAGGATTTTAGGGTTTATTAGGGAAGTAAACGCGTCGGGTGTGAGTTTTGGCAAACCCAAAGACCTGCTTAGTTATAATTTATCTTTCCTAATCTGCGGCTATTGTTCTTTGGATTCAAGTTAGGTTTTACCCCCGGGTCATCGGGACTTCGTCAGGTAAACGGGTAATCTGAATTCTCATATTTGGATTTTACCTAGTCCTGACATGACCCGACCCACTTTATATGTAAAAAAGCATAGTTTTTAAACTTGGCTCGAAAATTGACCCGGGCAGGTTTTCAGATCACCGGTTCGACCGTCTGGTTACCGGGTCAATTGCTGAACCGGATAGTTAATTTTAATTTTTTTAAAATTATATATATAGTATTTTTGACATGTAAATGTACATAAAAGTAACAAAAATAAATATTTTGTATATAAAATTTGCACATCAAAGTGTTAAAAGAATTGTATCTCACAATAAATATATACAATATCAATATATTTACATAGTTTTTATTTTTTTATGTAAAAAATACTAAAAAAATAAAAAAATATATATATATTGACCGGGTCAACCGAGTTGACCCGACCGGGTCAATGACCCGGGTCAACCGGTTCAAGGTCGGGTTGACCGGGTCCGTTGTTACCCGGTCCAAATAACCTACCCGGAGCGGTTCTAGGTCCAGGTCGACCGGGTCCCGGGTCGACCCGTCGGGCCGGTCCGGGTTTGAAAACACTGTAAAAAAGTAAAATAAAATAATCCTACTATTAATTATAATTTAATTAAAAATTTATTAACTAGGTTTGACAATTAAATAACTATAAAAAATTATATTGTTTTGAGAATAAATAATGAGATAAAATTATTTATCTTTTATAGTCTAGTTAATAATATAACATTTAAAAATTAAGAATTTAAATTTTTTATTATACAACTATGGTAACAAAAATAAAATAAAATTTAACCATTAACCAAAATTATAATAAATACTTTGTTTTTAATATTAACAACACATGCCAGACATTAGATCAATGATATTAATAACACATGTCAGACATTAGAGAGAGAATGGATCATACGAGAAAGAAAGATAGTGAAAGAAATAAGAATGAATATGTATCATTAGATCAATGATATCATTGGACATGATTAAGTAAAACATTAATAACTGAGGTCAAAATACGATGACATAATTGTAAATATATGTATTTTTCATGGTCAAATGGACACCTCAAAGAGCACTTGTGTAATTTTAGTTTCCCCACAACTGAGTGGGTCCCACCAGCAATATATCTCCACCATCCCCATTAATTCATTTATACAGACATAGTCATCTCTCTCTCTCTCTCTCTCTCTCTCTCTCACGCACACACACATTCAGACCGACACACACACACACATATTTCAAACGCACACAGTCACAACCCCCGCCGTGCAGATCTTCGCCGCCCAACCGCCGGCCTTTTTCGACCGCCTGAGACCTGCAACGACGTCGCTGTGTTTACCTTCTCATTATTGCGATGCACTGCTCAAATAGCAACGATAAGAAGGTCTCCACCTCCGGCGACACTAACCGACGAAACCTTGTAGTCGTTTTTCACTGCTCTCACTGCCACTTGCCACCATGTCGCCGCTGTCGTATATGTCTTATAAATTGCCTACCCTGCTCTCAATTCCGGCAGCGAGAGAAAGTTCGCCACCTCCAGCGACACCAATAGGTCAACCTTCAGTCGTTTACCATTGTCCCAACTGCAACATCGCCGAAAGCGCCAAGCCACCACCGTCATTCCCATACCCCATACAACGGCGTCGATGATCAACGAGGATTAACGTCTGATTTGTTCCTTTTTTTTTTTTGGCTGATGAAGTCTGTCAAGTAATGGACTGTGAAGATGACGTCGGGTGACCATAAAGGCAGTGACCTTAACTTCCGATTGAACTCAGGCGGAGATGGATTAAGATGGCTGTTATTGGACTTGTGGGTTACCTTTTGAGAATTTGATATGTTTTAGGGGTTCATTTGCAATTTATCCAAGTTTATTTTATATCAATTAAATACTTGGGGTAAATGTGTAATATGATAAAAGTTCAATTAATGCACTATAATGCTACATAAATTACACATTATTATGTGAGGACGTGCACATAAAAAAATAACGCACATAAAAAATAACGCAATATTTTCTACGATATCATAGATTTTCGGATATCTGCACATTTAAAAGTTCACTAATTTAAACTACGAATCAAAAGGCAACCTTTGAAGACTTTGTAGTATACTACGAACCCAAATTTAAACTACACCTAGTTTTAGGTTTCAGGATGAAATTGATCAACTATCTTCACCTTGTGATATGGCTTTTGATCTCCTATGGTCACACTCAGTAGCCCAGGTGACCAAGTGAATTTACTTCACATTCTGAAATATTCATTTGCATCCACCTTAATATAACTATTAATAAACAAAAACTAAAAACAAGAAGTTGAACAAACAATATGCCACGTTAGATAGTTGGAGTACTGAAGAAAACACAGAAAAGGCAACAGTGAGAGTTACATCAACGAGACCAACTGAAAGCAAGAAAAGACTCAACAGCAACCGCTAGCAGCATCCGACTCAGGAGGTTTCTGTTTGAAGATGTTCTTTTTCACACCAGCTGACCCTTCCGCCAACAGACTTGGTGTCTCCAAGATCTGTCGATGAGCGTAATAAGCAAAAATATAACGAAAATAGACTAAAGAGACATTTCACAAAAAAAAAATAATAATAATAATAATAAATAAATAAAATAAATGCAAAACATCTCAAGTTAGATGCGGTTGAGATTAAAAAAATTGATAATATTTTTGTAAATATAAGCTGAAAAGTTGAACAAGTCGAGCGTCCAGTGAACAGTGAGTTTAGAAAGTGCTTATTGTTTGCAAGAGGTCAGACTGGAAACAGAATCCCAAAATCTAAACGCTCCTCCACTTGATTTTTAGATTTGTTCACATCATATGAAATGGAATTATAAAAAACAAACAGGTACACCTCCTAGTAAAGGGCTGCTATTCAGTTCTCATAAGCGATCGCTTAGAATAGCCCCAACCTGGTTTATGTAGAAAAACAAAGCTCAGCCAAATTTACCAACCTTCAAGACGAGTTCCTCAAAACATTGTTCCACATTTACTCGAGTTTTGGCACTACACTCAATGAACAAGCAGCCATACTCCCTTGCAAAGTCGACTCCTTCCTTTTTGCTCACAACCCTTTCACTGTCCTGCAAAATATATTATTATCCCGTGACATGTTTATTTGCACGTGCACAATACAAACAACACTACTTCTCTTCTCATACAACGTCGAAAAACTATCCCCAAGCCTGGATCTGAAAGTGCCATTCATTATCCAAATATACAGAAGTGTTATAATGCTGATATTAAGTACCTTATCGACTTTGTTGCCAACTAGCATCTTAATACAATCTTGATTTGTTGAATAGAGGTCAATTTCTTTAGCCCAAATATCCAAAAGATTCGTAAAGGTGTCTCGCCTTGTCACATCATAAACTGTAACACATTTTTTTAATGCATTAGATATGAAAGCTACAATGCTACTAAAAAACGAATTAAAAGAGATATTATGTCTCCGCCATCCCTGGTATAGGGTCAACCATTAACACGAAGAGAACTCAGGTGTTCAATAATAGATCGCAAATAAAGTACGCTATTCAAGATATAGATTGATAATAAACTGATGAGAACAAATAGCAAGAATAAAATAATGCAACACGGACACAAATCTTTGAGCATACCCATGATGATTCCTTGAGCTCCTCTATAGTATGAACTAGTCAAAGTCCTAAATCTTTCCTGTCCGGCTGCAAAAGAAGAAGTTAGATAGCAATCAATATTGAACCACAAACTGCATGATGACAGCATGAGCAGTCAGTCAGGCCCCCATAATCCTTACCAGTATCCCAAATCGCAAGCTTCAATTTTTTCCCTCCAAGAGTAACATGCTTTACCTTGAAATCAACTCCTGTAACAAGCATAAATAGCACATTATAATCCAAGGCATTTTTATATCGACACAAAAACAAAGCAACAGGCCATGGCTCAATTGAACTCTTGTATTGATTTGTAAGGTTAAGAATTCCCCATATTGCTTGTCTTGTGCAGTTTTTGCTTATATCAAGATCAACCAGATAACACAACACAGAAAACAACCGAAGGACGAAAATCATGGTCAAATGATCTAGTAATAGTATCGCAATTCAGAGAGAGACAAAATCATCTTATCCACCACAATGCCAGATAAAAACAACCTAACCATTATACAGACACATATATAACCATTATCCAACTGTAACACCGTGTACCAGAAAATGTCATATCTTCATATGGTGAAACAAATAGAATACAAACTAGTAACAAACAGAAACTCCACTCTCCAACATTGTAACAAGCCGTTCATTCTCAATAAGCTAGAAAACGGCATCTAATCAATCGCCGAAAAAACGACAAATACAAAAACAACAAAAAGGGCTCCACAAATTAGGAATTGATCACAATTTGACAATAATGCATATTTATATCATCATCAAAATATAAAAGAAGCTATAAACCCACCAATGGTAGGAGAGAGATCTTCAAAAGTATCAGACGTGAAGCTGAGCAAAAGGCTACTTTTTCCAACCCCAGAATCTCCTATCATCAACAGCTTAAACAGATAATCAAATTCTGGCGCTGCCCCTGATGATGATCCCATGTCCGTCGCAAAAAGATCCCAAATTTTCTTCACAAACCTAACAATTGATTGAATTAGAAGGGAAAACAAAACAAAAAAAACATAAAAGAANNAAAAAAAAAAAAAAAAAAAAAACACGATGTGATCAAGTCCCAGGTCGAGATGTTACCTTAAATTTAACCGACAAACTATGGAACAGATCTGAGAAAGATGTAAACACAGCACGTATTATCTGTACTGATTAATTGCAAAATACGTTCAGACTGGAATCTGGATTTTCTGGAGAAGGCGACGCGACGCGAGCAAAAGGAAATTGTAAAGTGCGTTTGTGGAATAGCTTTTGTTTTCCTTGGTGACGGTGGCCAAAAGCATACGTATTAAAAGCAAAACTTGTACACTACGCAGGCTAGGTTGTACTGTTATGAGAATATGGAGGGTGCCTCATTGTTCTAGACTATTTTTGGTTTTTTTTTTTTAAAAAAAATAAAAATAAAAAATGGCATAACGAACCAACTCAATGTTCGAATACAAAATAGCCTAAAACAAGCTTAGAAAAAAAGGAAGAACCACACGCAAATAGCCTAGACCAAACGAACTATACAAAAGATATAATATAGTTACGACACAACTAAAACCTTATGAAACCATAAAGAACAAGAACCAAACATAAATCGAAGCAAAAAACAATAGAAAAACCACTGCTGATCTGAGAAACCTAGCTTCTTTCATTGTTGTCGTCTTCTTTCACAAATTGATTGTCGGTGCACCTCTAGGAACTCGGTTCATGCACTTACTGCCGCTTTGATGATTAGAGGAGCCGACCTCCAAACTGCCTCAAACTACCACAAATTTTGAGATTTTCATAACCACCACAATATATGAGTCGAGAGCTGAATTCAGGCTTCTGGAAATCCACTTCTATCTATTTCACTAATCGGCCACTACCAGCTCTGAAAGGATGATGTACTCTTAGGCCCTTCTCATCCGACGTCGGTTTCCAAACTTACTTAGCCCTTACACAGTTAAACAACACATTCTCAACTTATTTCTTCTTATCCACACTCACTTTACAAATGACATCAACCTCAATCCCCCTTCTTTTTAAGTTCATGTTCAAAATGTTTGTGCAACACTTCTTAATAAAGTGCTTAACTAAACCCTTAATTCTCATACTCCATAATTTGCCTCTGAGTTTCTGTCTTTAATGACACCCTCACTCCCTTGGGCCCTATCAATTTTAAGTATTTTCTGTTCAATGAGATGAGAATAAGTATTAGCCACAAAAAAATGACCTTTCTTATCTAGAGACCACACCCATCTGTCAAGTTTATTTGGATAAAGAGATTAATCTTCAGAATGGCTACAACCTCCTCCCCATTGAAGTTATGCTTTAATTTTCTTTTATCCCAAGCTCTGCCATTACTAGCCAAAAAGTATCTAACCCAAATCAGTCAACTGTCAGTCTGTCGCTTGAAATTTAACTTTCTTCCTCCCAAGTTGGGGATCCAACTTCCTCCTAGAATCTTAATACTTAGACCATCTCCTACTTCCACCATCATCCATTTTACACAATTATCCCTAACACTCAACCATCTACTCTACAACCATGAAGAATTCAGACATTTTTTTAGCATCAAGAAGAACAAAATAAGAAAAATGCCTGGATTTCAAGCTCTTACTAACCAGAGAATTTGGTCGAATCTACATCCTCCAAAGTTGCTTTGTAACAAGGCCTTATTGAATAGGTGGATATCTTGAAAACCCAGTCCCCATGGTTTTCAAAACCGGTCCAGACCGGCCGGTTCGACCGGTTGGACCGGGAATCGGCCTTCATTCCAGTCTGGTTTGAAGCATAAAATCGGCAACACCAAGAACCGTTCCAAAACCGTTCAGACCGACCGAAAATCAGTTGAACCGATGAACCGAGACCGGTTTGAACGGTGCAACGATTCTAGGTTTAGAACTTACAAGGAGTTGATTGTGAACTCATTTAAATAACACATATTTTTTATTGTGTTTTAATGTGGGATATGTTCACAAAGAAAGGCTACTGTTGAATTATTGGGCCAACATTGGGCCTTACAACAAAATGTACTCATTAAAGAAAAAATGAAGTATTTTTTCATTGGGCTATATTTATTCTTAATTTATTGAAAAAAAAACAATCTATTGTTATTTGGTATGAACATAATTTTTTTTTTAATCAATAATAAAACACTCAACTATATTTAAAAATCAGAATAGACTTTGTCTTTTATTCTCTCTAAATTTTCAAATATAAAAATAAAATTAAAAAAAAAGTTATCAACATTATTAACTAACATTGTCGGATGTGTCTATTATTGAACTCTTATTTAGAGAAATGTCATGTACTTTAAAATTAATGATAAATATATATAGTTATACATATAAAATAAATAAAAAATATTGTTCTTCATTAAACCGGATTGACCGGTTCGGCCATTGGTCCGACCAGTGAATCAACGAACCGATAACTACACGGGTTCGATGACCGATTTTATTTTGAAAACCACGGAGATACCATTTAATCCAGTTTTTTTTCTTTTGAATGAATTGTTTACATTGGTGCTAATGGAAAAGAACTCAATTTAAATGACCATTAAATGGACCAAGGTGGGATACTCTTAAAGATGCCCTTAAAAAGCTACAACTTTGTGTCCCACCCTCGACTAGTTCTGGACTAGCCGTTTTAGGCCTCTGGTATCCACCTTTGTACCGAAAAAAAGAAAAAAGCTACATCTGGTCGTCTTTCCTGCTATTTTACCAGATAACCCACTCTTTGACAAATCAAATCGCAAACAGTAGAGAGGGAACAAAATTACTCAATTCTTTAATGTATCATTATATAGTACAAAATTTCCTTATCTGTGCGGGGCAACAGGTAGTATTTGATATATACATCCATTTCAAGTCCATATCTCATTTTTAGAAGCATACATCTGTAATAAAATTGCTATATAATTAATTACCATACCTCAAAAATAACAAATTTTAAGGTAAACAATAGAGTGAATTGTCAGTTCATTAACCAAACAAAAGCCAGTCTTTCCTTAAAAAATTGCACGTTACTTTTCCCATCAAGCATTTCAAATCCCAACACAAGAAAGTAAAATAATTCAATTAAACAACCACTCTAATGTTTTGGCCAGGTCCCTCCATAATCTGGACATCCTTTGGAGCCGCCCCCAAGTAAACCACCTCCACCTGGTCTGCCAGCACCGCCCTGTCGATCGTCTCCCCGTGCTCCGCCTTGCACACGAAATAAACCACCGTCTGCACCACCAGCCCGAACAAAATCCCCAGCGTCAGCACCACCACGCACACCGCCCCTAACCCCACCTCCCTGATCACCACGTGCCCTCCGCCACGGGACGTCACGAAAACCAAGAACCCGGCAACATTCACCCCGACGAGCACCGCGTCCAGCACCACGAACACGAACCCCACCGCAAACACCCTCCCCTTCGCCAGCCGCATCCCCTTGGCCGCCGCCCCGAACCCCCTCCGCTCCTCCAGGACCGACACCACACCCGCCAGCTGCCACACCGCCGACAGGCAAACAAACCCTACGATGTAAAGCACGAGCAGCCCCACCAGAGCCGCGATGGGGGCCCGCCACAAATAGAAAGTGGCTCCCAAGACGGCGTTGTAGGCCGCGAAGGTGAGGACGGCGCAGACGAACGTGACGGCCAGACGCTTCCAGAATCGGGGGACGGCGGCGCGCATGATTTTGGGGAAGGTGACCTCTCGGGAGGCGTAGCTGCAGGCGACGGCATAGACGACGGCGGAGGTGGAGAGGAGGGAGAAGAAGAGGGCCAAGATGAAGTAGAGGAGGTTGAGGGTGATGTAGGCGGCCCACTCGAAGCGGTGGTGGCCGGAAAGGATTTTGTCGGAGACTTGCTTGTGGGCGAGGAAGATGATGGAGAGGGGGAGGATGAGGGTTAGGGTTATCTGGGTGAAGATTTTGCGGAGGTTGAAGATGAGCTTGAAGGTCTCCTTGTAGATGCCGATGAGGCCAAAAGACCGCATATCCTTCTGCTCTCTGTCCATGGTGATGGGTGTGAATGAGTAGTGTGTGTATTATTATTATGTGTTAATAGCATTAAATGACAATAAAGATTTAAAACACAAATTTTAACCACCTTCCTAAAAAAACATCTTTTCTAGTCATTTTAGCATGTGGTTTTACAAATTTACCCTTAACTCAATAATACCTTGTTTTACACAATTTGTTCAGAAATTATTTCAAACAATTCAAAAGAAAACGATTTCTGGGTCCCAAAAATCACATTTCTGGACCAGAAATTAAATTTATGACCCACAAATTGATTTCTGGATCGGAAATGTGATTTCTGGGCAAGAAATTAATTTCTGGACTAGAAACGAGATGATCCAGAAATCGATTTCTGGGTTAGAAATCGATTTCTGGGACAAGAAACGAGACGATCCAGAAATCGATTTCTGGGTCGGAAATGTGATTTCTGGGTCAGAAATCAATTTCTGGTCAAGAAACGAGACTATCCAGAAATCGATTTCTGGGCCCAGATCTGATTTCTGGACCCAGAAATCAATTTTTGGGCCCAGAAATCATTCAATGTTCCAAGAAATCTATTCTACAATTTTTTTTTTTGCCATATTCATTTACTAATTTTAATAGTATATATATGTGGCCCATTAAAAAAAAATTATAACAATATCTTTACACTAGTATTCCCGAGATATCACCGGAATGTTGCCGGAATGAATATAGAGAGAATGAATTTTTTTGTTTTTTTTAAGAGAATGATTTTTTTTTTTTGAAGAGAGAAGAGAGATGAAGATAATGGAAGAGAGAAGAGAGATAAACTTTTTTTTTTTAACAAAAAATATAGTAAGGGCATTTAAGACTTTTCATGTGCCAAAATGGCTAAAAAAAATGTTTTTTTCAAACTATGGCTAAAATTTGTGTTTATCATTTCTACATGGCTAAAAAAAAAATTCTATGTATTATTATTGTTATTGTTGTTACCTAATTTTGGCCTCGCCTATTAAAGAATTACATGTGAATATATATTAAGTAAATATAAAATAGCAGGTTCTTTTATCTGTTTAATATTGATCGAGTTCCCAGAAGACGAGGTCCGTATTCAAACGCCGTCAGCCTGACCCAGATATCATAAAGAAGCCACTTTGACAGACACGTCAATCGCCGACAAGACAAATATCAGTCGAGGTGCCAGTCAAATGCCATTATCTATTAGCCATTAGTTATTATTGGACCCTGCGCGGTCATATTTAATTATTGGGCCCTGCATGGTCATATTTAATTATTGGGCCCTGCGCGGTCATCTTTATTATTGGACCCTGCGCGGTCATGTTTTATCATAAAAAGCCCATTAGATATACGGGCCGATATTAGTCCGAATATAAATACGGACTAAAGAGATAGAGATGGGGGACCTTTTTTGAATTTGCTGTTGTAGCACAAATTATTATTTTTACCGAGTACCGAATCGAAAGTTTCGCTCCCCGGGTCGATCTCACGAGGAAGGCGGTTCGGAATTCAACTTTGGTATCGACAGCACATAAAAAGAAAATAAATCCTAAACACTTTAATCAGGTAGCAGATTGGATGAATTATTAACTAAGAAACAAAATAATAATAATAAGAATCTACCTAAAAATATTAACGAAACAACGGGGATAATCAATTCAAGTTCTATTCGCAAGCCGGGACATAAATCATTCTATTTCAGATTGACACTCTCGCTCAGACATCTAGCGGTTCTCTCCCAATAACTCTTCGTAACAAGGGATTGAACATAGATGAACAAACTCGAGCATATAACACATGCCATCCCAATAACTTTTCGTAACAAAGGACGGGTCATCGACAAGCGCTTATTTCAACCCAAAACTTATAGACTATTCAGTTACGAAATTGTTCACCTCGTGAGAGTCTAAGTCTACGACTTCTCCCCTTTCGGTTCTAAAAGTCGCTAACTAGACTAGAAGGTGTTTAATCAACTAATCAAATAGAATCAACAAACCCTAACTCAACAAATCAATATTCAATCGTTTCAGTCGCAAAATCAAAGTGTCACTCTCTGATTATATCAATAAATTAACCTAAGTGTCACTCTTAGGTTATATCAAATTATCAAGCAAGAATCCATTAATTCCTAATCAAATTAACTCGCACAAGAACGAATAAATCAAGCCCGACAGATACGAGTTAGACAAGAACAATCATCCCCTATCCCTAGCAATAAGAACTAGCTACGTAAGATAAATTCAACACCAATAATCATCTCTCCCAAATCAACCATTATTCATGAGTTAGATAGAGAAAGAACTTACATTCAATCCAAAAT
The DNA here is from genome assembly GCA_902706635.1 of Striga hermonthica. Classification (NCBI taxonomy): domain Eukaryota; kingdom Viridiplantae; phylum Streptophyta; class Magnoliopsida; order Lamiales; family Orobanchaceae; genus Striga; species Striga hermonthica. The sequence continues at coordinate 2,985,329 of CACSLK010011299.1, read as the reverse complement.
TCAAGTGTTGAATCTAATAACAAGCTTAATCCTTAAGCAATGAAGAAATCCAAGTGAAAATGTAGATCAAGATGGTGTTCTTAGGGCAAGAGAAGGGAAAAAAAATGAGTTTTGGGTGATTCTTTTGGGTCTGGGAACGAGTCCCCATGCCCCATCGTCTAAGAAATCTCCGTTTTAAAAACCTGGAATCGCGCCCTCCGCGGCCGCGGAGATTCCCGCTGGCCGCGGTGAAGAAAGCCTCCGCGGCCGCGACTTGCTCCGAGGCCGCTACATTTTCTGTGCTGAAGTTTTGGGACCTGGCAGATTTTGTTCGCCGCGGCCCGCGGTGAAGAAAGGGGTCGCGGCCCGCGGTGATCAAAATTGTGCTGCACTGCACCATCTTACGGTTTTTGCTCGTTCGGGCTCGTTCGGACTCGGAATTGAGTACCGTTTTTTCCTACGCATCTCTACGAGCCCCTCTTTCTAATGGTGTCAGCTTCTCCAAAATATTCTTGAAAACCTGTTCTCCCAGGATCTCCAAACTATACACCAAAAACGAAAAGAGAACAGAAAAAGACCGGAAAATAAACAGAAAACACCGCAACACTCAAATGAACGCAAAAAACATAATAGATGACAAAAAGATCCTAAAACCACCTAAACGACTCAATACGGGGGAAAAAGAATGGGAAAAAGACAACAAAAAATGTAACAAAAATGGGACAAACAACTCCCCCACACTTAAACCTTTGTTCGTCCCGAACAAAGAGAAAATAAAAGACGCAAAGATCAAGCATGGATAGCGATGACAAACAATAAAGGTCTCAAACTACTCAATTAAATCGAAAAGCATTCAAACGGCCACAAACAACATGCTTCAACTACATACTCAGTTAAAGCAATTTGAACGACAAATCTCTCGACAATGGAATATAGGGATGAGCCTCACTAAATTTCTTTCATGAATATAACGAGGTACACTCCACTTGGTCGAAATTCAAGTTTCACTGAGCCTTGTCTATTGTCTAATTCCTACTATAAAATAATTAAAATCATGAACTAGTAGATCAAAAGGACTTGACGGGCTGTAGTGTAGGCTCAAGGTAACAAGAGGAATCTAAAATTGTCAAACGACTACGATAAATAATTTGAAAGAGTCATGCCACTCAACGTAATCAACATATAACTACTTCCTTCACCAAAAGTCTCCATACACCACACGCACAAGCTCAAATCATAGTGCA
>CACSLK010011299.1:2969084-2983599 GCA_902706635.1 Striga hermonthica | reverse complement strand
CCATGTCTATGCCCAACACCCCCCTTCCCCACCCCCCCCAAGTGGGAATGTGGTTCAACTCCACCATTCCCAACTTGAGCAAGAAAAATCGAAAGTCAGATCCACCAAGTGGCTTAGTGAAGGTGTCAGCAGGTTGAAGAGAAGATGAGATGTGATGAGGCAAGATGAAACCTTCTTTAAACTTGTTCCTCACCACATGACAATCAATATCCAAATGCTTTGTCCTTTCATGCAAGACCGGGTTGGCAGTGATGTGAAGGTCTGCTTTATTGTCACACCATAAAGGAATAGGAAGGGAAGCCTGAAAATGCAGATCCCTAGCAAGCCCAGCAATCCATTGAATCTCACAAACAGTAGTTGCCATTGCCCTATACTCAGCTTCTGCAGATGATTTGGACACAGTCTTTTGCTTCTTTGTTTTCCAAGAAATCAGGGCATCCCTAGAAAAATGCAGTAGCATGTGATGGACTTTCTGGTGATGGCACAAGTGACCCAATCAGCATCACAGAAGGCTTGGATGGAACCCTGAGAATGGCTAGGAAAATAGAGACCAAGTGTACAGCTACCCTTCAAGTATTTGAGCAAATGCAAGGCTGCAACCTAATGAATTTCCAGAGGTGCTTTAATGTACTGGCTGAGTTGTTGAATAGCATAAGATGCATCAGGTCTAGATAAATTCAAGTATAGTAACCTTCCCACAAGTCTTCTGTAAGGCTTAGGATCAATCAAGGGAGAATCATGAAGTGTAGACAGATTAAGACCATGAGGGAAGGGAGTAACTGTAGGCTTACAGTCCTGCAGCGCAAGATCCTTAACCATGTCAATGATGTATTTTCTCTGACTGAGGTGAACACCTCGAGTGCCCTGAACAATTTCCAACCCAAGAAAATATTTGGCAGGTCCTAGATCTTTAATGGTAAAGAGTGTGTCTAGGTATGACTTGAGATGTTGAATATCAGTAATGGATGTGCCAGTAACAAGGACATCATCTACATAGATGATAAGTGCCAGAAAACCCTGAGAAGAGTGTTTCACAAACAAACAATTATCATGTGTAGACTGGTGAAACCCATAAGCAAGTAGTTTCTCTGAAAATTCCAAGTTCCATTGCCTCGAAGCTTGTTTGAGGCCATAAAGACTTCTTTTAGGATGGCATACTTCTCCTTGTTTTGCTTTGTGATACCCTTGAGGTGGCAACATATAAACTTCTTCTTCAAGGAAGCCATGAAGAAAAGCATTATTTATATCTATGTGATGCAAGTGCCAACCATTTTGAACTGCTAGGGCAATCCAGAGCCTGACAGTGACCAACTTAGCCACAGAAGAAAAGCTCCCACTAAAATCAACACCTTCAACTTGAAGATATCCCTTGGCCACCAATCTGGCCTTATACTTGTCAACAGATCCGTCTGGGTTTCTCTTTATCTTATACACCCATTTAGAGCCAATGGCCTTCTTGCCTGTTGAGAGTTTAGTTAATGTCCAAGTCTGATTAAGCTCTAAGGCATCTAGTTCCTTTTGCATAGCCATGACCCATTGAGGATTTTTGGCTGCTTGACCATAGAAAAGAGGTTCAGTTTCAGTTTTCTTCACTTCTGTCATGAACAAGACATGCTGTCTTTGTAAGGAGTCAATGTGCTTGGTGTGAGCCACATAGTCTTGCATCCACCCTGGTGGTTTTCTTATTCTTTTCCCTTCAATTTGTTGTGAAGCAGGTTGTTCTGTGACCTCAGTTGAAGGTTCTTCTGTATTGTCAACTGAGTTTTCTGATTCAGTGTCATCAAAGGACCTTGGTAAAATAGGTTGTGATAGACCTTCTGAAACTTCCTTGTGAGATGGGAAGACATGCTCATAAAATGTCACATCCCTTGAGACAAATACAGTTTCATCCTGCAAATCATAGAGCCTATGGCCTTTAACTCCACCCACATTTCCCAGGTAAATACAGGCTTGTGCTCTATTGTCAAACTTCTTCCTCTTTGGATCATGTTTGTATGCATAGGCCAAACATCCAAAAATCTTGAATCTCTCATAGTCTGGTGGTTTTCCATGAAGTAACTCAAATGGTGTTTTCCATCCCAGAACCTCACTTGGTAGTGAATTGAGGATATGTACAGCAGTCAATAGAGTGTATGGCCAAAATTTCTTGTCTAGGTTTGACTGGAATAACAAGGACCTTGCTATTTCCAGAATAGTTCTATGCCTCCTTTCAACTATGCCATTCTGTTGTGAAGTATAGGGGCAAGTCCTTTGATGTAAAATACCTCTTTCTCTGAACAAGGTTTGCACAATTTCTCCCAGAAATTCTGAGCCATTGTCTGTTCTAATCTGCTTCACAGGCTTTCCAAATTGGACTTTCACCATTTCAAGAAAATATTTCAAATTCTGATATGTTTCTGACTTATACTTCATGAGAAATATCCATGTCACTCTTGTTTTATCATCCACTATAGTGAGCATGTAACTCACATTAATAATGGATTCATCATGGCAAGGGCCCCAAACATCTATATGCAACAGATCAAACTTGTTCTCTGTCTTTGTTGTGCTAAGGTGAAAAGGTAGTCTGTTTTGTCTACCTCTATGGCACACATAACAGGGATTTACACTTTGCCCCTTACAAAAAACCTTCAGAAAATCAATGTGTTGCATGCAAGACACTGAGCTGTGGCCTAGCCTCTTATGCCACATTTCCAGTTGTTGAGTTGCAAGGTTACCTTCTTTTATATGATTGACTGCACAGTAACTTCCTTTGATGATATACAGTCCTCCATGAACTTTCCCTTCTGCCAATGATCTTTTACTTTCAAGGTCTTGAAGATAGCAACCTTGTTCATCAAAAGTGCATACCAGCTTCTTCTCATCTGTGAGTTGACCAATGGACAACAAGTTGTATCTAAATTCAGGTACTATGAGCACATTCTTCAAAATGATTTCCTCATTCAACCCTACAATCCCAATTTTTGTCACCTTAATTTTGGCTCCATTAGGCAAGTTCACTATGATAGGCATGTTCAAAATTTTGAAACTGTCCACTAACACTGAATTACAGCAGATGTGTCTGCTAGCTCCACTATCAACAATCCAACTGGTCTCTTCTATATTTTCTAGCAAAGAGAACCCAAAATGATTGGTGGTTCCTGAAAAATCACTGTGATGCATATAGGATGATGAGTCTCCTGCTTGTTGCCCAGCCATATACTTTGCAATCTCTTTCTGCAACAATGAGCTGATGTCGCCAAATGTACTGTGAGTTTGTTGTTTTTCACTGTCTGTCTCACTTGACTTATTATTACACTTTGGTCATCTACCATATTGGCAAGTTGACCACCTCTTTGATTCTTCAATTCTTCATACCATTCTGGATATCCATTGAGTTTGAAGCATCCTTGGATTTCATGCCCATTGTAGCCACAATGCTCACATAATAACTTTGCTCTTTCTTCTCTAGAGAGTCTAGGTTGTCCTCTGCCCCTACCTGAATTATTATAAGCTTGTCCAAATGGAAAGGGAAAGAGAAAGGTCTTCGTTTTGCCAGGCTCCCCAGGGCCATCGAAAGCAACTCCAACTGGATCGTACTGATTGTAGTTTTTTTGGGCAATTGGTAACCGAGTTACCTGGACTCGGGTCGTTCTCAAAGGAAGGCTCTTCGGAGCTTCGTTCACTATCTAGTCGCCAAATCACACAACCGAAAACGTCCTAAACATGCTACTCGCAATTAGGGGGGTTTGAATTTAAGCTAAACTAATCTACGAAATGAAGGAAATTGAAAACAATTAGCAAGGCAAGAAAAAGCACGCAAGAAGATGAGAGAAATCAAAGGGGAAAGAGAGATTTTGGTTCGCCGGAGTCTCTATGATCAAACACGCACAAAAAACCGAACATTGCCATGCTAGCTAAAATCCTAGGTAGCTAAACCAAACTCTAGCACAAAACGAGCAAGCATTTAACTCCTAATCACACTTAGTCAAGCATTCACGATCCAAAGATTCAATCTTTTCCTCCAAGCAACTCAAGCACAATATCAATTTCCACAAAAGCAAATAAAGATATACGAAGTAATGAGGCTTAAGACTAAGTACCCACTCTTACACGTACTTGGAAGGAGAAACAGAGTCAAAAGCTCGAAACTTTACTCGAAACAACGTTGCCGGAAATTCGCCAGAAAACTTGATTCATATGCTCCAAACCAAAATATAAAAAAGGAAAATAGAGAGGATTTTCCCAACTTAAAAGTTGGGAAATGAGGGTTGTCTCCAAAAATACAAAGCACAATGTCTATATATAGCTACACCACAAACACACACTAAAACACACACATTTAATGAAATCATGAAGTTCGCAGGTCTCGAAACTGGATTCGCAGCGAGTGTGAGTGAAAAATCAACTGAAAAGTGCATTTCGCAGCTCGCCAAATGAAGTTCGCTGCGAGTTGGGGGAATAGTGTGCTGAAATGTGCTGTTGGCAGCTTGCGAAACTGATTTCGCAGCGAGTTTGGCATTTGGTGGCTGTGGAGTGGCATTTGGCGGGGCGCGAAACAACTTCCGCAGCGAGTGCGTGCCCTCTCTTGCGCGTGGTGCCTTCTCGCAGGGTGCCAGATCACGTTCGCAGCGAGTCTGCGAGTCCTGGGGTGGTTGTTTGGCGCGGCGTGAAAGACAATTCGCAGCGAGTGCCGCGCCTAGGGGTCATGTGCGCGCCTGGCTTTTCGCGGATCGCCAAAAGAAACCCGCAGCGAGTCTGGGAGTAGGCTGGTTGTCTTGATGCTAGGCTCGCATCTCGAATTTAGCTCGGGATGGCTCGAAAGTGGCCCGGATGGCTCGGATAATGCTTCGGTCAATGACACGAACTACACATCTTCCCGAGATTGCAAATGGGACCTAAACAAAACACCAAAAGAGACGCGAAAATACGGAAAAAATACAAAAACACATAACAAAAGCCAAAACACATAAAATACGATAAAATGGACCGGATGACACAAAACCGAACCTAAAAATGACTCGACTAACACATAAAACACAAGAAAAATAGGCACAAAAATATAACAAACAACTCCCCCATACTTAACTCTTTGCTTGCCCTCAAGCAAACAAAACAACAAGTAGCTCGAAAAGAAAAATCGAAAAGTCCAAAATTAACGAGCATGCAAAATGAAACTCTCGTTTTCATCCGGATATCCATAAAATCAAAATCCAAATCGAAAACACGTTTCCCACATAGTGAATTCAAACGAAACAAAAACCATCCCAAGTCATTCTACACATGATAACTCGAGACAAACTCCCTTATTCTACATGAACGTGCAAAAACTACAAATGGTCCACTAAACATGTAACATAATAACCATGAACCAATAAGCCAACTCCCATTCTTCTGTTTTTATATTATTATTTTTTTTATATATATATTCTTTTTATTTAATGAGCTACTTTTTTCAAATGAAAGCCGTTATGACGATTATTACCTAGGTTTAACCTCGGGGTTTGTTCCCGAGTTTCCTAGGCCGGTTTCCCGTGCTCCTTAACCCGGTCTATCTAGAAGACCAACCGAGCCAAGAGGAGCCTAATCCTATCGACTCTCACAAACTCATTTTCGTGAGCTTCTTTTTCCAAACGAAGTTTCAGGACGAGATGATCTAGGTTTAACCTCGAGGGGTTTCCTCGAGTTTCGTAAACAGATTTCCCGGGCTCATTATCCCAATCCACGAAGTGGCTCGGAATAAGAGGAGCCTAATTCGTACTTCCTCGCGAACTCACTTTTTATTCTTTTTTTTTAGAAGGGAGTGACACACAAGGATACATCACAATTACAATACAATGATCATCACGACTCAATCGAAATGTACCACAAGTGTATAGATAACACGTTTACAACGATAATCAAACATAAGGTGAGCATGCCTCAAGACAATCAATCGAGAATAAACAAGGGACAAAACATTTTCGTAAATCCACATGCGGGTTCCAATGTCGACGAACTATCAATCAGTTTAGGACACCGTCCAATTCATCGAGTACATAAGGCATGAACGTTAACAATAAAACCAATCAACAATCTCGACTCACCACTTACCTATTTCGACTCTCGAACAAATATTGAGCATCATGCAGGAGAGGAGACACGAACACACAAAAACAACAACAATACCGGTTCAAGACACGACAAAAACGAAAAATAAAGCACCAAAAACGAAACCCAAAAAAAAAAAAAATAAGGCACCAAAAGCAAAGAAACTATCACCTAAACATGCATAATCACGAATATCCCTCCCCCACACTTAAAACAAAGCAATGTCCTCATTGCTTGACCCAAAAGTATAGGAGAAAGCACATATCATGTAAGTTCATGCGATTAAAATAAAAACGAAACACAATAAACAAAGAAATAATAAAAGAACAAACACGAACATACACAATAAACAACTAAAGAAAAAGAAAAATAGGAAAAGAAAATGCGTACTCTACACGGTGGTGGCCACCACTGTGTGTCTAATGGTGTTCGTCCGGTGAGAATAGAGAAAATAATCCGAAAGCCATCGAGCTCAAAATGAAGCCATCCGAATGATTGAACAATTAACGCATATAGATCCATAAGCCAACCAGGCACTTGGCCATAGAAATCATAAGAAATGTCAAGAATCTCGACACTTGCCTCCACGTAAGGGCCACATGTATGCACCTTGGAGAGATAATAACCGTGAATTCATAAACTCGACGAAGATACACATATGCTTGGAAGTTCAAAAATCGGGCCACGGAACCATAACATGACATGGCCAACTCCTCTTTGGTTCAACGCACGAACTAATTACCGGCGCTTGCCGTATATAGCAACCTTCAAATTCAAAAATCCGACAACAACATAAAAAGTTGGCATACCCGGCAAGACGTGCCTAGCACACGAGTCCAACTCCAATCACCCACCACGACTACTCCGACAAGAATAGTATCCACATCATTCCGAACAACCAATAATCAAGACAAATCGAAAGAAACATGATACCTTGAAGCTCGCCGGAAAATATGGTGTCAAAATGTGAGAAATAGAACATAAGCATAGCTCGAAGCTCTGGTTGCTGGAAAATGCACCTCCATTGAAGAATCCATGAAGGTATGGTAAGGAAATGGTGAAAAACGGCGAACCTGGAGCTCGGTGAGTGAATTTGTCCGGAAAAATGGTCGCCGAAAAAGTTCACCGGATCCTTTGACGATGGCCGGAAAAAGGTGCGCCTCAGCGAGAGGAGTCCAAGGGTGCCTTCGGATTTTGGTGGGTCCAAGTGAGTCGCCGGCAATTTGGATTTTGAAGGTTGAAGTGATTTGTAGATCTACGAGCTTTCGCGGGAAAATCGGAAGCCTTCTCGCCGGAACTTTTCTTTGAGCTCCGGATATGTTGTCGGCGACGACGAGAGCTTCGAGTTGATATATGATATGTCATGATTGGAGGTGGTTAGCCGGAGCAGGCGGCGGCGCACGGTAGCTCGCGGTGGTGGGCGGCGGCCGTAAGGCTTGGAGAAGAAGAAAGGTTGCTTGGGTGTTGGGGGTTTCGCGGGGCACGAACGCATGTTGGCTGGCGAGATGGGACTCGCTGGGCACGGAGATTTGGGCTAACGAACCAATAGGAGCTGAAAATAGGAGGGGCGCGTTCTCTAGCGGAATTAGGTTGGCGGGCTGCAAACACGAAGTCGCGGGGCGCGAATTGGATTTGAATGGCGAGTCCGGGTTGGCAGGGCGCGAACTTGATTTGGGCTCGCCAACACTTTGGAGCTGAAAATGGCCACCATGTGTTCGCCGGCGAAATGGGTTTCGCGAGCTGTCACGTTGCTTTCGTCGGGCGCAAATCCGATTTCGCGGGCGAGTTGCTTGATTTTCCCTCTTCCTTAGTGCAATCTCTATACTTAGCCATATTTTGCCAATTTTCGTACCAAATTTTCGATTCAACTTAGCCCCAATTTTCTTCAATTTTTTTACCGAATCTCGACCCGACTCTTATTTTTTCTCCGAAAATGCCATGTAACGTGTGGTTTGTGGGACTATTTATTAATGATAAAAGGGGAAATACTTAGAAAAAGCAAGAACCGTGGGTTGCCTCCCACGAAGCGCTCAATTTAATGTCTTGAGCTCGACATTCCCAACGTAAATCAACCGGGATCCAAGTAAAAATGCTGATCATGCCATGCCTTTGTATTTTCCAAGAGTAGACGAGTCGGAAGCACCGAACAAAGGCGGGCCAAATAAACTCTCGTGGTCGGGTTCTTGTGAAACCGAGCACGGATATCAACAACCACCAATAGGAGAAATGAATCTTTACGAACGGAGGTCCCATACTCGAACTCCGAAAGTATAAAAATATTTGTGGAGCACGTTGAATCAATCTCGGGCATCGTTTGCACTATCTCGAATGTGTATTCATCAAGCTCAAGCATCGGGAGCACGGGCGTAGGCACACTAAACTCCTCCAAATGGTCACGATCCTCAATAATACAAAACGACGCCCCAAAAGACATAGGAACCACCTCATACTCAACATCTCAAGGCGACTCATCAATCAACGCACACCTCGGGTCCACGACATCACATAATAGCTCAAAATTCTCCTCAACTACATCCACAACATCATGATCCTCCGCATCCTCCTCTTTAAAATCATCCTCCCGAGCACTATCAACACCATCAAATACAATCGAATCCCCAAAAAATGTCTCCCCCATACCATACACAATATCAACTCCCGAATCTATACACTCACTCTCAACAATAGAATCAAAGCTCAAAGCACTATCACCGAAAGAAAGAGTTGACGTACGTAACGTGGATTGCACGGCAGAATCGTCGATATAGGGAATCTCCTTAACATTTAAATTGTCGATGTCCTCACTCGTGTCGAGAGATTGTGTTCCATCATAAACGAGAGTGAGACCCACCTCTTTCAAGGAGGCAAACCTATCCACCATAGCTCGAAACTCGCCTTCTAACCGGGTGCTCTCTCGAATAACCCTTGCCGATAAAGAACAATATCTACAGAGCATAATGTGAGATGCATCCAAATCAAGGAAAGAGACCACGACAGAGTCGAACTTCGTAAGTGTGACTTGAAGAACGGATGGAATGGGAATACACCTCCAACTATGAAACTCCTCAATGATCGAAATGAGGCTCGCAAGTGCCTCTTGGGTGCTCGTCAAAACCTCTTGGTGACGTTCGAAAGGCGCAACCGTGGTTGGAATTGAAGCTCCGGAACTCAAGGTACAAGGTTGGCCAATTGATAGGTGCTCCAATGGTAGAGAGGGTGTAGCAAGGGATTCAGTTTCTTCTTTCTCGGATATGAGAGGCATGGAAGCGCGAAGGGATCGATTGCACTCCTCTAAATGCTCCATGATCTCGGCTAGATTGACTCGAGAAGCCTCTCGAGTCGGCTCGAGTGAAGGTGTCTCTTCATAATAAACGGGAGGTGGCGGATAATAGTGAGGCGTCTCGTCGTGACCTGGAGAATAATAACTAAAATAAACTTGCAATGACGGGTAAGAAGGGCTCGGATACGGATAGGGCGGCCCTCCATACGAGTATATTTTCTCATGATAGTTGTCGGGGTATCCACTAGATGAGCTACCGACATAAGAATATCCGTACGGGTCCATCGGAGCTCCTCAAGCGAAATACCTCTCACAAGAAAAACAAAACAACCAAGGCACACGAGGCAAAAGAGAAGAAAACACGAAAACACAAAACTAAAATGACACGATATTTACAAGAACACTCATACCAAAAAGCAAGAGAAATGGAAAATAAGCAAATAATCAAGAGAAACACGCAAAATCAAGAAAAAGCAACAAAAAACAAGAGAAACACGGAAACAAACGACAACTAGATAGTAAACTTGGCGTCCTACTCGCCTTCCCCGGCAACAGCTCCATTTTGTTTGTAGTATTTTTGGACAATTGGTAACCGAGTTACCCGGACTCGGGTCGTTCTAAAAGGAAGGCTCTTCGGAGCTTCGTTCACTATCTAGTCGCCAAATCACACAACCGAAAAGGTCCTAAACATGCTACTCGCAATTAGGGGGGTTTAATTTAAGCTAAACTAATCTACGAAATGAATGCAATTGAAAGCAATTAGCAAGGCAAGAAAAAGCACGCAAGAAGATGAGAGAAATCAAGAGGGAAAGAGAGATTTTGGTTCGCCGGAGTCTCTATGATCAAACACGCACAAATAACCGAACATTGCCATGCTAGCTAAAACCCTAGGTAGCTAAACCAAACTCTAGCACAAAATGAGCAAGCATTTAACTCCTAATCACACTTAGTCAAGCATTCATGATCCAAAGATTCAATCTTTTCCTCCAAGCAACTCAAGCACAATATCAATTTCCACAAAAGCAAACAAAGATATACGAAGTAATAAGGCTTAAGACTAAGTACCCACTCTTACACGCACTTGGAAGGAGAAACGGAGTCAAAAGCTTGAAACTTTGCTCGAAACAATGTCGCCAGAAATTCGCCGGAAAACTTGATTCATATGCTCCAACCAAAATATAAAAAAGGAAAAAAGAAAATAGAGAGGATTTTCCCAACTTAAAAGTTGAGAAATGAGGGTTGTCTCCAAAAATACAAAGCACAATGTCTATATATAGCTACACCACAAACACACACTAAAAACATACACATTTAATGAAATCATGAAGTTCGCAGGTCTCGAAACTGGATTCGCAGTGAGTGTGAGTGAAAAATCAACTGAAAAGTGCATTTCGCAGCTCGCCAAATGAAGTTCGCTGTGAGTTGGGGGAATAGTGTGCTGGAATGTGCGGTTGGCAGCTTGCGAAACTGATTTCGCAGCGAGTTTGGCATTTGGTGGCTGTGGAGTGGCATTTGGCGGGGTGCGAAACAACTTCCGCAGCGAGTGCGTGCCCTCTCTTACGCGTGGTGCCTTCTCGCGGGGTGCCAGATCACGTTCGCAGCGAGTCCGCGAGTCCTAGGGTGGTTGTTTGGCGCGGCGCGAAAGAGAATTCGCAGCGAGTGCCGCGCCTAGGGGTCATGCGTGCGCCTGGCTTTTCGCGGATCGCCAAAAAAAACCCGCAGCGAGTCCGGGAGTAGGCTGGTTGTTTTGATGCTAGGCTCGCGTCTCGAAATTAGCTCGGGATGGCTCGAAAGTGGCCCGGATAGCTCGGATAATGCTTCGGTCAATGACACGAACTACACGTCTTCCCGAGATTGCAAATGGGACCTAAACAAAACACCAAAAGAGGTGCAAAAGTACGAAAAAAATACAAAAACACATAACGAAAGCGAAAACACATAAGATACGATAAAATGGACCGGATGACACAAAACCGAACCTAAAAATGACTCGACTAACACATAAAACACAAGAAAAATAGGCACAAAAATATAACAAACATGTACCTCTACCAACAGTACCTCTCCTCAGAGTTTCCCATTTCATTAGCTCCTCTACCCAAATTTCCCATACTGGTTCCTCCTCTTCCAAAACCTCCCTTGACCAGCATATTGAACCATCTATTCCTTCTAGATTTGAGTTGTGATTGGATTTCTGTTTTTCTACCTTTAGTATCATGGAGTAAGCTTTGTTTATAGTAGGTAAAGGCTCCATTAACAGTATTTGATTTTTGACTGGCTCAAACACATCATTCAGCCCCATTAAAAACTCCATGAGTTTACTCTCTGAATCATTATCACTATAGGCCTTTTCAGCACCACAATTACAATCAGGTAGGCTTACTAGACATGTGTACTCATCCCAAAGACACTTCAGCTTTGTATAGTAGGATGTAACAGAGAGATTACCTTGAGAAATATTTGAAATCTCCTTCTTCAGCTGATATCGAAGTGGTCCATTACTTTCTCCATATCTCTCTGCTAACTCGTCCCATAGTTGTTCCAAATTTTTCACACACATGAAAGCTTGTACAATCTCCTTTGAGATCGAGTTCAGTATCCATGAAATTACCATAAACTCCACCTTTTGATGTTGTTCATAATCCTCCAAATTTCGATCTGGAACTGTGACTGTGCCATAGACAAACCCTAACTTGGATTTTGCTCCGAGCGCTAACCTCATTGCGCGGCGCCCATGGAGATAGTTAGATCCGGTGAGAGGATTGCTCACCAATATCATGCCTGGATAATCTGAACCATGAAGTAATAGTGGATAGAAATCACGTCCGTATTTTGTGGCTGTGATCTCGCGCGCCATTGATGACCCACTCGGATACCATGTAAAGCTGTAAATAGACATGGCCACGGGCGGCCCGACCCGTGACCCGGTACCGGACCGGCCCAGCCTGGTACCGGTACCGGCATGAATAGTGTCGGGTTCGAGAACCGGACCGCGGCCAATCCGGTCAGGTTAAGGGTCACGGTTTTTTTTGTCCCGGCGGGCCGGACTGGGCCGGGCCAATTTTTTTGCTTTTTTTAAGGGCCGTACCGGCCCGTGAACCGCCGAGCCGGTGAACCGGCGGTTCGGGTCGGTTCTATGAACCGGCCCTTCGTTCCTAGCGGGCCGGTCGCGGTTCGGCTGTTTGAGGGCCCGTGGCCCGGCGGTAACAAAATATCTTTGGCAAGCAGAGCACACGCAACAACATTGAATTATTTGGAGGACTTTGATCAATTAGGGACTCTTGGATTTATTTTACGAAAGCTGCGAGGCAATTTATTTGGAGGTGAGACATTATTTACGTGAAAAAAAGCGAGACACGAACGAGCGGAACATATACACGCATAAGACGCAGACAGAGCCAAACCCGCACGGATTGAGAGAAAGGCTACACTCGCGGAGGGAAGCCGTACTCGCACACGAGAGGATAACTCTATCTTTTCTTTTATCTTTTATTTATTTCATTATTAGTATGTTAGGCTAGTATTTTCTATCCAGTTTTAGGGGATGTTTGAACACTAACTTCGATTTGTCTATGAAACTTTATTTATTGTTAATTAATCTAGAGGCCATATTTATTTTGTTGATAAGTTGATTCATGTTATCTGTGTTTAATGTTTATGAATTATGGTGTTTGATTTAGTTTGTCCAGCTAGGTTGAATAATATTCATAGTTTAATTGCTAGATTCAGGACTTTAATTCGTAATAGTTATTGTATTGTTTCGTTAGTAGTAAACTAGAGTTCGTGCATCTCTAGGGTAGCGTGAACATAAGTTAAATGGTCCGAGTTTTTGTGACCGTTGCTTAGACTGATCTATTTTCCTAGAGATTAATTCTGCTAGTGAATTAAATCTAGAGAGCTTATTCTAGGTTGTCCACTAGTTATGTTTAGTCGAAGAGCTTATTTCGATTAAATATTCAGTAAGGGAAAATTCGGTTAACAGGGCTTGTTGTTAGCTAGGGTCTGTAATTCGTTAGCAATTTAAAGAAAGCGGCGAAATTAATTAGCGGTAAATTCAGATTGGGTGATAACTGAACCAAAAACTGAAATTCTCTTATTTTATTTGATTTCTATCTTATTTTGTTATTTTTCTTTCTGGTTTTATGAATCCCCCCCCCCCCTTTGACTGCTTTCGTAGTTAAATTCGATTAATACGAAAATAGTTACAATTTAATTCATGCTCCTCGTGGGATTGACCCTTACTCGCCGCTACTACTAGTTAGTAGAGGTTAGCTGAGGAAAAATTATAAATTTAAATTTATCGCGCAGCAACGCGCGGTCAACATGCATATCCTAAAAAAAAAAAAAATTTCAAATCAAATTAAATAGAAATTTGAAGATAAACGGTAATGTATTCTCATAATCTCAACATCCTTTTTCTTATGTACATCTAAAAGGAAATGAGTATATCCCAACTTAACATTAAAATTCCTAAATCTCAACAATTAGAAATGTAATTTTTTTTTAAAAAAAAAGTATATCCCAGTATATTGTTGGATTCGAAAATCCCAACAATTTCATAATTGATAAACATCCGAAATGGTTAGTTTTTACATATCGGATTTAAAAAAATAAGGACATAAAATTTTTGGGAACCTCAAATTCCTACCATTCTTTTTTTTTTCCATTTAAAAAAAATCGTATATTTAAAAAAATAAGGACATAAAATTTTTGGGAACCTCAAATTCCTACCATTCTTTTTTTTTCCATTTAAAAAGAATCATATATTTAAGAGATAAGGATATAATAAATGGAATAATTTTTAACCTCCAAAATAAGAAAAAAACCAATCAAACTTGGCATCACAGATTAGAACATCTTTCTTACTCAAAACTTCAACAATTGTATATCCTTCCCTCTACTTGTAAAGACATGTCTCTTGTACCTTGTGATATCAGTCAGTTCTCTAGACAGAATAAGTTATTTTTTTTCTATTAGTACATCAATTGACTAACAGTTATATGCTTAGAGTATAACTCTTCTATAAATAGATTTTGTATAACTATTTACCTTCTTAAATAGATTATATTTGTTAACAAAATTATATTCATTTTACTAATAGTGTAAGTCTTGGTATATTCTTGGAATATGATCTGATTTCAACCAAAATCGGCAAACAAAAAAAAA
>CACSLK010011299.1:2951567-2969066 GCA_902706635.1 Striga hermonthica | reverse complement strand
AAAAAAAAACAAATCAAGTAATAATCTTATATTCATGTACATTCATATTTTAAAAATTATGAAAATAAAAATAAGAGCACATATATGCACAAAAAATTCATCTATAAAGAAGCTCACATCCACGGCCAAATGAAACGCATAAAAAATAAAATAAAATAAGCACTCTTTGCATTACAAAGTTCACACCACTAACAAGTCTGCAAAAAGTATTTGAACCACCAGTAATACCCAAGACAACGCTTAGGTTTTATTCCCATTTTGCTGGTCATGTTTGTTGGTTTGTTTCATTCTAACTGTATCGTATCAATTAAGGTATTACCGTTGCCTGCTGAAGAATTTCATGTTATCCCAAGAACAGTGAAGCCGTACATGGCGGCTGTTTGGAACAAAATTCAGATCCAAAATATTGTGTATCTCATCCATTGGGCAAAAATTACATGACATATATATATTGAAGCTAGAATCCCTAACAATGAAAGCTAAAGACAAAAGAAATCAGAATAAAGCTATTGTGGTCCCATGCATGCATGGTCGGACAAAATGACAAACTAAGTTATTTCTTCTTCTTCCTCCTTTATCACCTTGAGTCGGTCAATGCTCCCATAATCATGCATTTCATCAGGCCCCCTGAAATCGAGCAAGGGGTAAGGAGAAACCTTAAGTTTACCTTGCAGCCTCGAGAAGAATTGGATACTAAGTGGTTTGGTTAAAACATCACTATCTGTTCTGAACATGGAATGCGATTCACCTCTATAAGCTTAGCTGCCACCTTCTCTCTAACAAAATGGTAATCTAACTCCACATGTTTTGTTCTAGCATGCAAGATTGGATTTGTGGCTAATGCAATTGCACTCTGATTGTCTTCCCAAATTATTGGCCTTTGTAAAGTCTTGATCTTTATTTCTGCAAACAGTGAATTGATACACATAGCTTCAGCACAAGCATGTGAGAGGCTTTTATGCTCTGCTTCAACACTGGATTTTGAGACATTGACTATTTCCTTGAGCTCTATGAGATCAAGTTACCTCCTGAGAACATGCAAAAACCTGTGGTGGATCTTCTATCATCTGCATCTGCTCATCAATATGAATCTGAGAAACCTACCAAGTTGAAGTTTACAGCCTTTGAAATATTCAGTCCAAAGTTTAAGGTTCCACTCACATATCTCAGAATCCTCTTGATGGCTTTTCAGTGTGTATCTAAAGGATTTGACATATACTGACTTATCTTGTTAACACTGTATTCCAAATCAGGTCTAGAAATAGTGAGGTATTACAGACCTCCCACTATGCTCCTAAAATGAGTGTCATTGCAACTTTGTTTTCCTTCATATTTACTGAGTTGAGCTCCTGTTAGTATAGAAGTTGTTATTCCCTTAGCTCATATCATGGAAGCTTTATGAAGGAGGTCTTGTGCATATTGCCTTTGACTGAGGAAAATGCCATCCTCGGTCGTTTTTATCTTAATGCTTAAGAAATGGTGTAACTCTCCCATATCCTTAAGTGAAAAACTTTTCCCTAACAGGTTTATGAGCTTGTTGACCTCTTTTTTTATCACTTCCAGTAACCAAGATATCATCAACATAAATTAAAAGATAAATAGTAACTCCTTTGGTAAGCTTAAAGAACAATGAATTATCTGCCCTTGAGCAAATAAAACTGAGATTCTGAAGAGTGTTCTTTACTTAAAAAACCAGGCTATTGAAGCCTGTTTTAGTCCATAGATGGACCTGGTGAGTTTGCAAACCAAAGGCACTTATGACTCTTGCTCAAATCCTGGAGACTGCATCATATAGATGTTTTCAGATAAATCACCATTTAGGTAAGCATTGTTAATGTCAAGCTGCCTTACTTTCCATCCCAAGGTAGTAGTTATAGTCAGATAGATTCTTTTGGTTGTGTGTTTCACCACTGGACTGAAGGTCTCTTGGAAATCAAACCCCTTTGCTTGAGAGAACCCTTGAGCCATCAACCGGGCCTTACACCTGTTGATTTTGCCATTAGCATCTCTTTTTATTTTGAAAACCCATTTGCATCCCACAATATTCTTTCCTTGTGGAGGTGAGGTCAGGAACCATGTTTTGTTCCTCATCAATTATTCATACTCATTTCTCATGGTTTCCTTCCAATTGTCTGATTCCAAAGCTTGTAACAGACTACTTGGTTCTTTCTCCTCCACAACACCAGTTAAGGCCCTTGGTTTAAAGATTCCAGCTCTCAATCTTGTGATGGTGTCTATTTTGAATTACCTGAGGTAAAGAAGGAACAGTGAAAAGTGGGGTGCTTGTATGAGAGCTGTTCTGTTACTCTTCAAACTTTGAGCTTCCTTTGAGTTGGTCTGAGAAGACTCACTATGGTTTATAGGAGTCTGAATTTTCTTCTGCTGATGAGTGAAAGTTCTGCCACTCTTTTGAACTAAGGGAGAACATCTAACCCCTTGAGAAGGTAAATTATGTGTGCTTGTATAATTGCCTGCAGTTTGAGCATAAAAAAATATGTTCTCATTGAAAATAACATGTCTGGAGACTATCACTTTCCCATTTGGCAAGAGGGCCTTATACCCTTTGTGAGAATTGCTATAGCCCAATTAAAGTTGAAGGATGTGATCTCATCTCTAGCTTGTGCTTATTAAAACTCCTCAAATGTGGAAAGCATACGCAACCAAAAGCCTTCAAGCTATTGTAATTTGGTTTGTGTTTATGTAGCATTTCCAGTGGGCCTTTGTAGCCACTGCATCATCCCAAAATTTAGTGGGCAAATGTGTTTGTGCCAATTGGGACAATGCCATCTCTATAAGGTGATTGTGCTTCCACTCTGCCACACCATTTTGTTCAAGTGTGTGTGGACAAGGTATTCTATGAATAATGCCATTTTGCTGCAAGTAGATGGTTAGTGATCTAAACTCATCTCCCCAATCACTTTGAAAATGTTTTAGGGAAGTGTTGAATTGTTTTTCTGCCATGCTCTTGAAATGCAAGAAAATATCATGAACTTCAGATTTTTGCTTCATGAAATAAACCCAAGTAAACTTGTTGAAATGATCAATGAAACAAACATAATAAGCATATCCATTGTTGGACTTTAGTGGTGTTGGACCCCACAAGTCAGAGTGAACAAGTTTCTGAGCTAAATCCTTTCAATCCTATCCTGGCTCTAGTAACTCGATTGGGTTGGGGAATTCTCATATTCTGAAAGTTCACGATGGTAGAGATTTTTCAAATCCTACTCTACTAGCCCTAATCTTAGTCTTAAGGTTGGTCATACTCAGTGCTAGAATTATCAAAAGGAATTTTGTGACTTTTAACCACTGCACATATTGAACACAAACTTGTCTCTTTATTCAAATCATAAGTCATATTACAAGATTTCAGGCCTTTTCAACTACATCATAAGTAGTGTGGCCTAATCTCTTGTGGCACAACTCTAGGTTGGGCTTTCTTAGAAAATTAACTGCATATGCTAAAGGAGAATTAACTTCATGGTTGTTGTCCACTAGTTCACAATATTTGCTTGTAGAGTGAAGATCAAATTGATATAAGCCCTCACTGAGTTTCCCTTGGAGTAGAACAACCTGAGTTGTTTGGTCCTTCACAAAACAAACAGTGGGATGAAACTCAAAGTATACATCATTATCCTTAGCAAACTGAGAGACTGACAACAAGTTCTTAGTTACATTAGGCACATGAAGGAGGTTATTAAGAATAAAGATTTTGGAATTCAATGATGATTTCAAATGACTTGTACCAATGTGTCTTATGGACTCACCATACCATTTCCCATCTATAACCTGTTACCTCCAAGGTATTCATTTGAGATGCTCAGGTTAGAAAAGTCACTGGTGACATGATTGGATGCACCTGAGTCTAGATACCATATGCCATTGTCAAATCCAACCTCAGAACTTGTTGAAGAGTTTGCACCTGATTGAGCCATGTTGAGAACAAGTTTACCGTTGTTTCTGTTTCCAAAGTTACTTTGAGACTGATTCTGGTTTGGGACAAAGGATTGGTCAAACCTATGCCAACATCTATCTGCAGTGTGGCCCATAATCCCACATACTTGACATTGAACCCTATTTCCTTAAAAACTTTCACCTCTACCTTTGTAAGATCCTCTTCTGCCTACTCTTCCTCTCCAGTTGTTGAACATGAGAGCTCTACCTCTTTTATTAGAGGTATTTCCTTGGGTAGAATTACCAGAATCCTTAGAGGCAATATTCAAGGTGGATTGTGAACCATCAGAATTAACCTGATTCACATTAGTGGTCAAGAAATCCAGCCTTGATTCATAGCTTAAAAGTAAAAGTAAAGCTTGAAGATTAATCATTGCCCAAGGCTCAAGTCTAGATGTCACTGCCACCATAATAGAGTTGTACTCTTGTCTTAAACCACTCAATAGATGCAGGATTTGGTCAGACTCACTCACTCTTTCACCAACAGCAGCCAAAAGATTAAAACAAGTTTTCATTTTGTTTAAATATTCCCTCATAGTCAAGCTGCCTTTCTTCATGGTTTGTAACTCTAGATTATGTTGCATTATTCTAGCCCTTGAAAGACTAGAAAAGTTCCTTTCAAGAGCATTCCATATTTCTTTATAGGTGGAAGAACCGACACCAAGGACAAGTATACCTTGACTGAGTGAGGAGAGCTAGGATCCAAGAGGCCAAAAGTTGGTCTTCACTTTGCCACATATCATATTCAGGGTTGACAATCGACATATTACCTTCTTCTGGAGGGATAAAGCGCTCTGGAGGTGCTGTTGTTGGAGCGATGAAAGATTCCAGGCCATATCCTCTTATGACAGTGATGATTTGTTGCTTTCATATTAAAAATGTTCGAATCTTCGAGCTTAATAGAAATGAGCTGAGACTGGGAAAGATAAGCTGATTTGCTGAGCTATTTGAGTTGTTGGAAATCGTACTACCAGGGGTTGGCGTGAAAGTCATGATGAACAAAAAAACAGAGAAATGAAAAACAAAAGACAGAGGTGAAGGAGACAAGGTGATTATGGCTCTGATGCATGAAGAATTTCATGTTATCGCAGGAACAGTGAAGCCGTACATGGCGGCTGTTTGGAACAAAACTCATATCCAAAATATTGTGTATCTCATCCATTGGGCAAAGAATTACATGACATATATATTGAAGCTAGAGCCCTATCAATGAAAGCTAAAGACAAAAGAATTCAGAATATAGCTATTCTGGTCCCATGCATGCATGGTTGGACAAAATGAAAAACTAAGTTATTTCATCTTCTTCTTCCTTTACTGCCTTGACTCGGTCAATGCTCCCATAATCATGCATTTCATCACCCACGAATGTATTCATATGAGTGCATGTCGATCCAACGCTGAAAACACAAATTGTAACCAGTAGCTCAAATGTCATGATTTCCAATGCGGAAGTGACTGGACATTAACTAACCGGGATTATTTATTGTTAATTATTTTAATCCAAAATCCATTACTTTACTATCTATTACATATACAAATTACTAGTATTTGTTAGTTGATTACGACATGAAGGCAAGATTATTACTCCTCAATATCAATATTTTGATGGTACTGCAATTGCCCACTTAATCACGAGAGGTAGCTAAACTCATCATTGATCAATAATTAATAATTAATCTTGGTTTATTTGGTCCAAATCATGAATTGGGACAAACTCATAATTTAAGTCTTGTCATGAGCATGTGAAGGGTCTGATGCTGCAGCTGGATTAGGAGGATAAAACAAATAAATAAAGGCCACTGGGTCTATCATTGTTCTAAAAAACCAATTTTTTTTTTCACCAAAAGAAAACATGTAACCTTTTCAGATTTATTTGTCTTAATAATGGTGACTGATGAGCTGCAAGCCTGCAACAATTAATATATATAAACCCCATGCTGTAACATATTCTCCAATAATTCATTACATTGTGTTTTGTTGACCACTTGCTTATATTTTACTTTTTTTTTTCCTATATAATCTTCACCCTCAATCCCCTTTTCATCAATATATGAAAAAACCACACCACAATCCAATTGTGATAACATATATACCACAAGGAACCTTGAGATATGGAAGCCAAACCATTAACTAAACAAGCCAATGACGACGAGTATTTGCGCGCGAAATCGGAGATATGGTCGTACGTGTTCGGCTTCACCCCAATGGCGGTCGTGAAATGCGCCACCGAGCTCCGAATTGCCGACACTTTGGAATCCAACGGCGGCTCCATGACAATCTCCGACCTATCCGCCGCGCTCGGGTGCTCCACTCCCATCCTTGGCCGCATCATGCGCTACTTGGCCCACCGCGGCTTTTTCAAGCAGACCCGAAAACTGGACGACCCGCCCGAAAAAATTTACTACACCCAAACGGCCCTTTCGCGCATGCTGATGAAAGACTCGGACGACAGCATGATAGCCTTCATTATGTTCGAGAGCAACCCCGTGATGCTTGCTCCGTGGCACAAGCTGAGCGCACGGGCCCGGAAAGATGGTGTGGGCTCGGCTTTCGAGGCCGCACACGGTGAGGACGTGTGGAGTTACGCGGCCAAGAATCCTGAGCACAGCAAGCTGATCGACGACGCCATGTCGTGCCACGCCAGGGTGGCGGTGTCGGAGATTGTCGAGCTCTACCCGGCGGCTTTCGAAGGTGTGCACACATTGGTGGACGTGGGCGGTGGTGACGGGACGACACTTCGTACTCTAGTGAAGTTGTGTCCTTGGGTCCGTGGGATTAACTTCGATCTCCGGCACGTGGTGTCTGTGGCCCCGCAAAGTGTTGGTGTCGATCATGTCGAGGGTGACATGTTCGAGAAGGTTCCGGAGGCCGATGCTTGTTTTCTCATGGTGAGTGTTTGTTTGTAAGATTGAATTTCATTTTTAGTACACTCTATTGTTCATTTTTCAAAAAAAGTCCACCTTATAGTGTGCCACCAAGAATGGTCCACTAAACTGCTAGTTTAATCAAAACACATAAAATAGTCAATACAATGTACTAAAAATGAAAGCTAAAAATAATCATCTTTAATACACTACATAGTTGGTTGCTGTATGAATTTTGATTAAAGTGTGGACGATTCTTGACGTTGCGCATGTGATGACCCTTTTTCGAAAAATGACCAAT
This sequence comes from Striga hermonthica, assembly GCA_902706635.1. Taxonomy (NCBI): domain Eukaryota; kingdom Viridiplantae; phylum Streptophyta; class Magnoliopsida; order Lamiales; family Orobanchaceae; genus Striga; species Striga hermonthica. The sequence continues at coordinate 2,961,950 of CACSLK010011299.1, read as the reverse complement.
ATAGTGAACCATTTTTAAAATTTTGCCTCGTGAAATGTCATATTTTTATTTATATTCCGACTTACTAAACTACTAACTTATGCAGTGGGTGCTGCATGATTGGAGTGACGATGAGTGCATACAGATACTGAGAAATTGTCGAGAAGCGGTCCCGCAGGACACGGGGAAAGTGATGATAGCCGAGGCGGTGATCAATGAAGGAGGAGGAAAAGAAGAAGACGAGCACATGTACGCGGACGTTCGTCTAGCGTTGGATATGGTGATGTTGGCCCACACGGAAAAAGGGTATGAGAGGACTATGAAAGAATGGGATCACGTAATCAAAGCAGCTGGCTTCACAAAGTACACGGTGAAGCACATTCATGCCATTGTGTCCGTGATTGAGGCGTACCCATGACTGGATTTTACAATTATAATGCCTTTTTTAGTTAGTCATCCTTTTCAAATAATAAACTGTGTGAGCATTCGATATGTTTGATCTAATAATGCAGTCGCGTGTTTTTGGTTTCAAATAATAAACTGTGTCGTGATTAATGGATTCCGAGTTATAAATTCTAAAGCGACCCAAATTTCTCCCGCAAGAAAAAACACCAATTCCTTAACCCAATCCGACCGACCTCCTCTCCGGCGGGGCTCCGCCCCCGCAATTTCGTCTGGTCCTCAGCGACCCTGGCAGTCAGGTTCGCTTTTCTCGGTGGGCTTCGACCTTCCATTCCGTCTTCAAGTGGACTTCTTCCGTCGCGGATGCCATGGTGGTCGGTGGATGGAGGCCGTTGTCTTGCCGGCGTCGAGTTGGTATGGTGTCGGCGTTGCGTTTCGGCCGCCTGTGTTGAGGCCGGCTCTACGGTTCTCCCTGGATTTGTTTTTCCTAGTGCTGAAACAGTAGTTCGTCCGGCGGGCGTTGCTCTAGTGGCTGCGGCTGATGGATTTTGTGGTGGGAGAGGGCGGTGGTGCTGGTATCTTGGGGTGGTCTATGGTGTTGAATCAATATTGTTTGGTTTTGGGTCCGTCGCCTCGAGTTGAGTTAGTCGTAGGATAGAGGGATGAAACGTATAATTATAGCGGAGTGCGCTTATTGGTGGTACGAACTGAGATAAGAATTCAATAATGCAGAAGCAGAAAACCGAAGATTAAAAAACTCTTCAGGGAAGTATCCCACTTCCCCTCAGAGCTCTTTCATTGATAGATCAAACATACACATAGCTTGGACTTACAAAGACTCGAACTCCCTTCAAGCCTAGCCAACACTACACAGATCCTATCAACTATTTCTCCGGCCATGTCCCGTGGACTTTAACAATCTACACTTACTCCCTAAGTGTATAAGCTGTAAAGTAGTTTTGGATGAAACACAAAGAACTAAACAAAAAACAGTTTCAGTCCTTGAGTGAGTAAGAACTCTCAGACTGAACTGTGTACAACTGAACTTAAACTGAAAGTACGAAGCTCATATATTGCTCTAAAAATCTTCAAAACTCAGCAGCCGCAATGAGAGCTTTCACTAGGGTATTTAAAATGAATCTCCTTAGGGTTGGAGTCTTCTACAAGGCATAGGACTCCAACCTTGATTTCTTTCCATACAAATAGCATATCTTAGGTAAGTAGATCTCCTCTTCTCTCTCCATAATCTTTTCTACACGCACGGCTCTTCTTCCCTTTATCTCTAGCACTTCCAATTTCCTACAAAATAAAATACTATAATAAGACCCACAATATCTTATATATGAAATATAAAATAAACTTAATTAAGAAAATAAAATATTTGAAGATCTTCCCTTTTTCTGTGGTTCCAGGTTCTTGTTCGAACCAACGAACTACTGCCAAAATAAAATATCTTTCAATCTCCCCCTTTGGCATCTAGTTCGAAAATAATAGACATCAAGGTCTCCTGAAATTAAAACAACAAGCACCAAGAAACTAATCACATCAAGGGGTTAGATCACACAGAAATATCATACTTGCACTTCTCCCCCTTAGTACCTGCAGTCAATACAAAATGAATCTAACAATCATCTATTCAATCAAAATAAGCAGACAACAAGAACATCAATATCGCCATCATTCAAAATAAGGAAAAGAGTAGCAATACGGTCACATCATCAAAAGCAGACATAAGAGGTTCTTAATTACAATAAGACCTCACTACAGCACTCAAAACACACAGAGGGGACAAAGAGCAGCACTAATCCTCAAAGTAGTTTGCAATGGCATCATCCGTGCTGTCGCCCCCAGAATCTGAATTCTCACCATCATCAGCAACAACATTCTTCTTGCTTGAAGCTTTCTCCCCCTTTTTCGAACTACGGGATGCCGATGGGCCTGTCCCCGTGTTCTTTCACTGCTTCCCTTTGACTGCTTGAAGAACCTGACGCAGATAAGACTGTTGAGCAGCAACCTTCTTGGCCAGGTCATCCCATTCACCCAACTGCTGAATGACAAATTCGTCCCACTTAGTGGGAACCACTGAAGGAGTCAGGTCCTGCTTCGGAGCAGCTTTCTCACTCAAGGTACGGTTGCTAACAACCAGATCTTTACCAGGAGGCTTAAGAGAGTCATTGTACCGAGGATTCAAAGAGAAATTTTGAGCAGCAAGAAGGGACCAGATCAAGCAAGGAAAAGGTAGAGAACGACGAGACTCAATATTGGCAATGAAGGGCTGAAGAATCTCAAACACAACCTCCCCAAAATTAAAGGGCTGACCCACCATCACCCAACAGATAACCTTGCTTTGCAATTCAGTGAGCAAGGTTTTGTTGGACGTGGGGGTCCAATTCCCTGCTCCCACTTTATGAAGAAGATTTGCAACAAGGCACAAAGAATTAACAGGGAGGTTTGACCCAGGCCAGGTATCAAGCTGATTGGCAGTAAGAACCTGGGTTACAACATCAAGATCAACATCCGGCAAAGGGGGAGTATCAGAGGGAACACCCAAATGAGCATTGATCAAAGCAGGTGAAAAATCGATAATACGGTTACGCAAAAAGAGATTATGAAAACGTAGGCTACCAGGTTCAAAGATAGCAGGGGTAAGATTGGCAAAAAATTCACAAACAACTTGGTCACAGAAAGAACTCAAATCCACAACAGTTTTAGACAACCCAACAGAATCAATCAGAGGAAGAACACCAAGTTCAACAAATTTCTCATCCTTAAGAGGATGTTCACTCCAAAACCCATAAGACTTAAAACGCTCAAACCTGACATGAGAGGCCTCGGTATAGAACCGGTTTGTAAATGCATTCTCGAGATCATAGGCGTCATCTTCTGGTTCTGGGGGCACCAGATTTTCATCGATTGGTTCTTTGCCTCTGCGACGAGTGGAGCGTCGCACCGGGGCCCTTGGAGGTGGAGTGGGTTGGTCTGAGTGAACCTCAACAGCGGTAGCAGCGGTATCATCCTTGTCTCCGTCGGTGACAGACTTGGTGGCAGATGTCGGAACAACAGACGACTCCCCCTGAGCATGAACCGCAGGAGGCTCAACAAACCCAGAGAGGCCAGGTACTCCAGTGGCCAGGGGAGACACTTCAAGATTCTTGCCCATGTTGTCTGATTTAGACGGGGAATCAGATGGAGAACTGGAGAGCGTAACAGATTTTGACGGAGGAGACGATTCAGGGGATGGAGATTTTGCCGGTGGAGTGGATTCTCGTGCAGAGCTAGTAGTAAGAGAGAGACGACGGCGCTTCAACCTCTTTTCTTTGTGTTTCTTGAGCCGCTTCTTCGACTTGTCCTTGCTTCCATCCATGGGAGAAGAACGGTGATTGAGATTGAAAAATAGGGTTTCAGAAGGTTTGAAAAGAAGAATAGGAGAAGAAGATAATTTCAGACGAAAAAGGAATGATTGAGAGGTGGAGAATCGTGAAGGATATAAAGTGTTCTGACAAGGATAACTGCAAAAGGCGGTTCCCGAGATTCAAGGTGAGGAGAGAGAAAGAGACGTTGCAAATTGGGCGGTTGATGGCAAGAAACTGATCCCTCCAAATCCGAAATTCAAACACAATACAACCTCTCACACAAATAACTTCTCACATTATTTCGATTTTTAGGAAAGAAATCAGATTTTATATTTGAACATATATTCTTCACAAAATTTTAGACTCAAAATAGATCATATTCAAAAAGGAAATCATATGCAAGTATGCCTAAATTATGAGAAATAAAAATAAGGAATAAAAATCGCACACAAAATACACTAGATTCAAAAAATCTTTTCCTTCTCAACTTAGACAAAATTGATGGAAATAGCCCAAGATCAACTTTGATATTCAGATTTCCCAAGGAACATACGATAAACAGATATATGTATATACACAAGGTAGTGCGAACCACAACAAGAACACATGCCTTATTATTCATAGTGCGTTTCACTTAGTAACAATCACTGCAATAGTGAAAGTCAACCCCACTACTTTGCACCACGATTTTAAGCAAGGATCCTCCAATTTTTTTTTTTTTTTTATTAAATCAGCACTACGTTTTTATGAGCATGGCCACCTTATTGCTCCAAGTAAGAACATCACATAGTAATATGCAATGCGTGTCACTAGCTTACACCCTTTCTCAACATTTTCTATCCCAGACGCTCTTTTCACAGTTGATCCCGCATTGGGAAACGAACCATGTGCTAGCTATCGCTCTAGATCATTTATGAGAAGGCAGCTCTTCGTGACAAAAACCAAAAATACAGAAAATAAGTACGTTCCTCGGTACCATAAGAACACGCAGTCAGTCTTAGACAATCAACACCTCTCAAGTTTTCAGAAGAGTTAGAACTTCAATCAAGAATCCAGTGGTACAGAGAATGCAAAATGCAAAATGTGCCTAATGCGAAATACCCTATATGCTTACACGCAATGCAATAGATACTTACTAGTAATATACAATACAATATAATATAATGCAAAGTCACACAAGCACTCAGAATGAGTAGATCCCTAAGGATTTCCTTAGAGAAATGAACCTTTGAGAATCCAGTGCCTTAGTGAAGATGTCAGCCAACTAGTTTTGCGTAGAAACATACTCAAGTATAATCACATCATACTCAACTAAATCTCTAATAAAGTGATACCAGATATCTATGTGTTTAGTCCTAGAATGTTGAACCGGATTCTTAGAGATGTTAATAGCACTGGTATTGTCACAAAAAAGGTTCACGGTTCTTACCTCAAGACCAAACTCAATCATCATTTGCTTCATCCACATGAGCTGAGAACAGCAACTTCCAGCAGATATGTATTCAGGTTCAGCTGTCGAGAGTGCTACGCAATTTTGCTTCTTACTAAGCCAGGAGATGAGATTATTGCCAATGTAGAAGCAACCACCAGAGGTACTGCGTCGATCATCGACGTTCCCAGCCCAATCTGCATCACTATAACCTGCAAGACTAGAAGACGTGTCTCGTGAGTACAGAATACCCAAGTCATATGTACCATGCACATATTTGATAATGTGCTTCACTGCCTTCAAGTGTGATTCCTTAGGATTGGCTTGGTACCAAGCGCACATCCCTACACTAAAACACAGATCAGGTCTACTGGCGGTCAAATAAAGCAAACTACCAATCATGCTTCTATAAAGCATAGAATCAACAGAAGTTCCAGCATCATCCTTGGAAAGCTTAGAGTGGCTCCCCATAGGAGTTGCTGGACACTTAGAATTTTCAAGACCAAATTTTCTCACAAGATTCTTGGCATATTTGGTCTGATGAAGAAATATCCCCTCCTTTGATTGTTTAACTTGCAACCCTAAGAAATAGGACATCTCTCCTACCATGCTCATCTCAAATTCTTTAGACATGTGAGTAACAAAATCATTCACCCAAGTTCTCGAGGTAGAACCAAAGATAATATCATCTACATAAATCTTTACAATGATAATATCTTTATTAGATTTTTTAACAAAAAGAGTTTTATCAACTCCCCCTCGAGAATACCTCATTTTGACCAAAAATTGAGTTAAGTGTTCGTACCAGGCACGAGGAGCCTGTTTAAGTCCGTACAACGCCTTCTTTAACCTGTAAACATGGTCAGGGTGATGTGGATCTACAAATCCTTCAGGTTGCTTAACATAAGCAACCTCTTTCAAAAAACCATTCAAAAAGGCAGATTTTACATCCATTTGATAAATCACAAAGCCAAACAAACACGCAATAGACAAGAACATTCTAACAGACTCTAGTCGAGCCACAGGGGCAAATGTCTCATCAAAGTCAACACCCTCCTCTTGGGTGTACCCCTGAGCCACAAGACGGGCCTTATTCCTAGTAATCTCTCCTGATTCATCCGTCTTATTTTTGAAGATCCATTTTGTTCCAATGACGTTCGAATCAGAAGGTCTAGGGACAAGTTCCCACACATCGTTTCTCACAAACTTTTCAAGTTCTTCTTGCATAGCCTGAACCCAAAAATCATCACACAGTGCCTCTTTAGCATTTTTAGGTTCCAACTTAGACACATAACACGCAAGGTGACACAAACCAGCCGTCTTTCGAAAATCAGGTTTAACTCCTCTAGTGTTACGTTCAGATAGACCTCCTATGATTTGATCCTTAGGATGATCCTTCTGAATCTTGGCTGGAGGATCTCGCCGAGATTCATCAAGATTTTCGGAGGATGTTGGAACAGCATATTCATTAGACTCCTCAGTTTTATCATGTTCAATGGTTTCAGTCTTAACATCATTTAGCACATTCACGGTTTCAGAATTTGACAACTTCTTACCACTGGACACATCTATGTTAATCACTTCAGGCACAACAGCACATTTAAGACCATCATCAAAAACAACATTTATAGACTCCATAACCACCTCAGTACGTAGATTATACACACGAAAAGCACGACTGTTAGCAGAATACCCAAGGAACTGACCCTCATCACTCTTGGATTCAAACTTACCAAGGTGTTCCCTGTCATTATAGATATAGCACTTGCACCCAAAGATGTGAAAATATTTCACATTTGGTGCCTTACCTTTCTATATTTCATATGAAGTTAATCCAGTTCCCTTCCTGCAATAAACACGGTTAATTATATGACATGTCGTGTTCACAGCCTCAGCCCACCATCTTAAAGACATGCCCCGAGATGCTAACATAACTCTCGCCATTTATTGAAGGGTCCTGTTCTTTCGTTCAACAACCCCATTTTGCTGTGGAGTGATAGGAGAAGAAAACTGGTGAAATATACCACGTGATTCACAAAATAACTCAAAACCACGGTTCTCAAATTCCCTACCATGGTCACTCCGGATTGCCACCAGATTGGTTTGTTTTTCATTTTCAAGTTTTAACGTGAGTTTTTTGAAGGCATCAAGTGCTTCTGACTTATCTTTAAGAAAGTCAACCCAAGAAAATCTAGAAAAATCATCCACACAGACTAGAATATACTTCTTACCGCTGTAGCTTTCAACCTGAATTGGTCCCATCAGGTCCATGTGGATCAGTTCCATAACACGGTTTGTACTGACCTCTGCCAACCTCTTATGTGAATCCCTTTTCTGTTTTCCCATTTGGCATGATCCGCAAACCCGTGGTTCTTCCTTTTTCAGCTTTGGCAATCCTCGAACAGCCCCTGTGGAAGAGAGTTCAATCAGGTGAGGATAGTTAATGTGACCTAGTTTTTGATGCCAGAGTTCAGTCAAATCAACACTGGTTTTATTACATTTCAAATCAAGTTCCACAAGATAGCAGTTATCCCTGGACCTAGTACCAGTGAGAACATGTTTATTTTCTTGATCAGACACATGACACTGAGTTTTAGTAAAGTTCACATACAAACCCTGATCACATAATTGACTGATACTCAAAAGATTTGCTTTCAAGTTTTGAACCAAAAGAACATTTTTAAGCTTGGGCAGACCAGGAACATTCAAGCACCCAACTCCAAGAACCTTATTTTTTGCCCCATCACCAAAAGTGACAGAACTGGAAGAGACATGCATAATATTGGTCAAGTTAGACCTCAGACCTGTCATATGACGAGAACAACCACTATCAAAATACCAATCAGAGTTGGATGTGGATTTCAAAGCAAGTATGGAGAATAGACAGAGGTTCTTACGATCCTTAGGAACCCAGATCTTTTTCTGTTCATGGTTCACTATATCAACTTTCAATTTAGGAGCTTTCATAGGAACACCATGAGGACTCCAGTCATTAATTCGGCCCGTATAAATATCATTATGCATTCTATAGCATTTGGGACGAATATGACCGCGAATCCTACAGTAGTGACAGACAGGTACAAAGTTCTTACCAGTATTCTTGTGCTGAACCTTTGGAGAGTGTGGCTTACCTTTCTTGGAGTCAAATGAGTATCCTTCTTTAACAAAAGTTAGATCGGCCTTACTCAGTGAAGAGCTTGATTCTCCAATCTTTCCTTTCAGTTTCTGGTTCTGGACATTCTTACTTGGGTTGGATGAACCAATCTGCTGACTCAGTTTTTGAACTTCAGCATATGACGCCCTTGGCTTGTTGATCATTCGAACAACTTCTTCACTCTTTTACAATCTTTCTTCAAGGGTAGAACAGTGACTCTGAAGTGCCACATGTTCCTCTATTACCCGACCGAGTTCCTCCTTAAGAACCACTATTTCAGTTTCTCTTTCTCCAGCAAGACTTTAAACAGCAAACAGTTCGTTGCACAGAGATTCAATGGTAAAACTCTGTTCTTAACTAGCCTGTTTGTTGAGTTTATCGCCGTGCTCAACCAGTGCTAGCTTTGCGAAACAACTGTTTAGGTCTTTGTCCTGTTTTCCAATGTGAAGGTCTGATCTGATGAGCTTCTCGTTCAAGTCAACCGTTATTACTTTCATCTTCTGAAGTTCGTTCTGAAGATAGTCAATCTCCTTTTCACGTTCGGCATAACGTAGTTCCACCGCCTTCATCTTCTGTTTTTGAGCCTGGTACTTGTTAATGATATCCCTTGCCTTGAGACACTTTTCAATGGCGTACTTGTGAAGTACAAGATTTTCGACAGCAGGGTCTGAGAATTCATCAGAGTCTACCTCGCTCAAATTTTTTGCGTAAGAACCTGCATCCGATTCAACATCAGTTAGATGAACAGAGGAAGTAAAACAGTTATACTCATTAAGAAGGCATTTAGCAGAATTATTAGAGTAGTTAGAGTTCTCAGTCATCTCAGGTTCATCCTCCTCGTCATCACTGGAGTCGGACCATGTAGCCTTGAATGTCTTATTCTTCTTCTTGAAATTAGGGCACTCCTTTTGAAAGTGGTCGAATCCTTTGCACTCGCGGCACTGGTATTTTTCTACTCCTTGATTAGCATTCTGAGATTTGTTAAATTGCATGCCAGACCTCCTTTCTCCAAGTTGCTGAATTTGGTTCCTGCCACCTTCAAAGGACCTGTTGCCCTGAAATCTCCTTTTCTGGAATTTCTTCAGCTTCGAAACATTTTTGGTAAGCACGGTGAGAGCCTTTGTGATTTCGTCAGGATCAAAAGATTCTTCATCAGATTCGTCATTCTCAGCAACTGTAGTACGAACCTTGGCCTTTAACGCAAGCCCTTTCCCTTTGCTTATCCTCATAGAGTCAAAGCCATGGTTGATTTCAAAGGTGCGAAGTTCACTCAGAAGATCATCGATGCCAAGCTTCTGAATCCTCTGAAAGCTTTCTAGTGCAGTAATTTTAATCCCCAATCTGTCCGGTAGAGTTCTCATCAGTTTCTGCACTTGTCTAGCTTCTGGAACTGGCTCACCAAGCATTGCACTTTGGTTAACCAGGTCGCAGAACCGAGCATAATACATGTCAATGGTTTCATCCTCCCTCATACGGATCTCATCGAGTTCAGTTGAGACTCTTTGGAGCTTTGATGTTTTAACCGCATTCGTGCCTTCAAATTGCCTCTCCAAGATCCTCCAGGCTTCTTGAGCAGTCGTGCACTGAATTATTATCTTGTGCCGGGTGGGATCTACAGCAGACATGATGGCATATAAAGCTCTAAAGTTAGCCTCTTCTGCTTGTCTTTCATCGTCGGTCCAGATGCTCCTTGGTTTCTCAACCAGTACTTTGGTAGTTGATGACTTCCCATCCGATGACTCACCACCCTTAGTCTCAGCAGGAACTTTTTCTTGAAGTGGTAAAGTCCAACCATTCTCAACAGCCTGCCATGTTCCTTTACCAAGGGATCGAAGGAAGATCACCATCATGGATTTCCAGTACGAGTAGTTAGAACCATCAAGAAACGGAGGGCGCGTAACAGACATCCCATCATGACTCATGGTGCCCGATACACAGTCCCAAGAATCTTTATCCCGTAGTTAGAACAGGAACACTGCTCTGGTGCCAATTGAAACGTATAATTATAGTGGAGTGCGCTTATTGGTGGTACGAACTGAGATAAGAATTCAATAATGCGGAAGCAG
>CACSLK010011299.1:2926458-2937685 GCA_902706635.1 Striga hermonthica | reverse complement strand
ATATGTATATTTTTGAAAGAAAAATATTATGTTTAAAAAATAATATAAACAAAAAAGTATGGTATCTCATAATATAAGTATATATTTTTATTTAATAGTATGACTGATCGATATGCTAAATAGTTATATCGTTTCAAACAAAAATCGATATGCCAAATAGTTATATTGTCTCACACAAAAACTACTTCACAACAGTAAAATGTAAAATTTTAGTAATTTCTTAACGATAGAATTTTTTTCAATATCCTTGTGATACAACCCTAGCTTGGCTAAATTAGATTCATCACCTCATGAGTGAGCAAGCTGTAGGGGTCGAACGGTTCAGGTCCATGTTCGATGCAGTGTTAGATCAACTGGATTAGGTACAAAAGATTGGAGGTGGCCGAGCTAATAAGCTCAGTTAGGCGCAAGTCGACCTTCTCGATTTTGGTTATGGACGTAAAGGTACTGGCCGACACCTGAAAACAACTCGATTATGAGCGAACTGATAAACTTCAGTAAGATGTATGTACCTTGACAGAGGGACCTACGCAGGGAAAGACCTAAAAAAAGAAAACAGAACCACGTGTAAACAAGATCGAAGATGAATAAATCTTAGGCAACAAAAAATCTTGAGCAGCACGGATTCTTGGGCAACAAGTTAATTTTAAAAAAATTGCCATGTCACGCCACGTCATATTTTTATCCAGGGTGCGGATAAAAAATGACTAAATTTGATTAAATTGTTATTAGACCCAGTTTGAAAGTGGTATATGACGGGGTGGGTTATTGGACAATGGCCAAATTATAGGACCAATTTTAAAATTATGCCATTCCTTTCATGTCTATTTATTTCCATACATCCAGCCAAGGAAATGAAAAGTTTTCCTAAATAAGTTAAACATTGATAAAATTTTAGGGATGGTCATTAAAATCTACATTCCTTTTAATAATGTTGATTTAAAAAAAAAAACGAGTATATAAAGAATAAAATCGTGATTTCTGAAATTCGAGAAGCAGTTACACATGCATATCCCAAAAAAAAAAAAAAATATTTCAAATCGAATTAAATAGAAAATATGAAGATAAATTGTAAGGTATTCTCATAATCTCAAACATCCTTTTTATTATGTACATTAAAAGGAAAAGAGTATATCCCAAATTAACATTGAAATTCTCAAATCTCAACAATCAGAAATGTAATTTTTTCTTTAAAAAAAATATATCCCAGTATATTGTTGGATTCGAAAATCCCAACAATTTCATAATTGATAAACATCCAAAATGGTTAGTTTTTACATATCGGATTTAAAAAAATAAGGACATAAAAATTTTTGGGAACCTTAAATTCCTACCATTCCTTTTTTCCATTTAAAAAAAAAAAAATCAATTATTTAAGAGATAAGGATATAATAAATGGAATAATTTTTATAACCACCAAAATAAGAAAAAAACCAATCAAACTTGGCATCACATATTAGGACATCTTTCTATTAGGCTCTTAATAGCTGTAATTAATTTTTATGATTTCCTTTAATTTTTGTAAATCAAACTATGAAGAAGATGAATTGGGGAGGAAGAAAGAGAATTGTAGAGGGAGAAAGTAGAGAGAGAAAGGGAGAAAATTGATTAATTCATTTCTTACTTTTTCACCATAACAAATCGGCTACAAATACCCTCAAGTGGGTCCCATTCGTAACAAACTATTCCCATAGCTATTACTATAAATGGGCTAATAAAAGATTCTGCCCAGAAAAACATAATTGTCAAATAAAGATAAGGCCCAAAGGCATAATAAGTAATAACATTCTTTTGTGACTGAATTTGTCCTGCTGCTGTTAGAATCCCTTGGGCCCGATGATGAAGCCCAAATCCTCTTTGTTTTTTGCTAAATCCACTTGGCCCAAACTTAGATTATCCCCAACCTTCGAGGCTTCTTCATTTTTCTCTTTCCTCGCAAACCCTAAGTTTCCTCCGGCGATCGGAATCCCAGCCAAATCCTCCAAATAACTTCCCATTTTCAGCAAAGACGCTTCCTTTACCCTTTTTTCCGACTCTTTGTTCATGAAAGGTGCCGTCTTTCCTACTTCTTCAGTCGGGCTTATGACATTACCCCCGCCATTTTGAGATCCTTGACCGCAAGGATCGAGGTATGGAAACCAACGGCGTATGAAAGCGATATCCTCCCAAGAAGTTGATGAGGGCGGTGTGTCGTCCCATAAAACGAAAACCTGAGGTATCTGTTTTCCATTTCGCAACTCCATTCTCCTGTATGTAATTGCTTCAGGGTGTTTCGTGATGATTCCTTCTTCATCTATTTCAGGAAGCCTAGAAGTGACATGGTCCCCTAAATTGACCCTGCGTTTGAGAAGGGAACAATAGAAGACTGGGTGGATCTGAGAACCCTCGGGCAATTGTTGTAGCAAATTATATTTTTACTGAGTACCGAATCTGACGATTCGATCCCCGGGTCGATCTCACGAGGAAGGTGGTTCGGAATTTAGCAATGGTGTTGATAACACAAGAAGAGAAAATAAACCTAAACACTCTAAATCAGATGATGGAGATAATAATTAACAAAGGAAAAGCATGAAAATAAATCTACCCAAAATGCAAATTGCAAAGAAATAAAGAAGCTAGGGAGTCGGGGATATCCGTTTTGGTTCAAAGAGCAAGTGTCGAGCAAGAGATCATTCGGTTAAAAGGAATCGGTAATTTATTCGTTCAGAGATTCGTCCTCAATAACTTTTCATAACAAGAGGTTAAACAGGAACGATAAATCAACGAGTCCTGTAACACATTGGCAATACAGTTACGAACAAGCCAATTTTATGTGAGCCTAAGTCTATCGTCTCCTCCTCTTTCGATTCTAAGAGCCGATTAAATTAGCCTAGATGGGTTTTAATCAATCTAAACAAACAGGATCAACTCGATCATGCAACAATGAATCAAGTACAATCAACAAGCAATTGTAAATTGAATTGTCACTATTTCAATAATTCTCATCATTCAAGCACAATTTCATCAAAACCTAATTAAGAACAACTCACACAAAATGAATGAGCATCAAGCACAACAACCAAAATTGAATTCAAAACATCAATCCCCTATCCCTAGCATAAAGATTTAGCTACTCATATTCAAGATTAAACAATCAACCATACGAACTCAAGCTTCAATAATCAAAGATCAATTGAAAAGAGAAACTTACAATTTTGGTAAATTGAAGGTTTAATCCAAGCACAAGATAAATCTCCAAGTGATGATGAAATCCAACATTAATATAGTGTTCTTAGGGTAAGAGAAGGGAAAAAAAAACGAGTTTGGGGGATTCATTTTGGTCTGGGAACGAGTCCCAATGCCAAGTCCTCCAAAAAAAACGAACAAAATAAGGTTTATAAAAGTCTGGTCGCGACCTCCGCTGGCCGCGGAGCATCTCGCGGGCCGCGGCGAAGAAGCCTCCGCGGCCGCGACTTGCTCCGAGGCCGCGGGATTGATTCCGCTGAAGTTTGGGTCCGACAACTTTTTGTTTGCCGCGGCCGCGGTGAAGAAAGGGGTCGCGGCCCGCGGCGAACAAAACTGGGCTGCACTGCACCATCTTACGGTTTTTGCTCGTTCGGGCTCGTTCGGACTTAGAATTGAGTTCCGTTTTTTCCTACGCGTCGCTAACAAGCTCCTCTTTCTAATAGTGTCAGCTTCCCCAAAAGATTCTCGAAAACCTGTTCTCCCAGGGTCTCCAAACTACACACCAAAAACGAAAAGAGAACAGAAAAAGACCGAAAAACAAACGAAAAACACCGCAACACTCAAATGAACGCAAAACACGTAATAGATGACAAAAAGATTCTAAAACCACCTAAAAGACTCAATACGGGAGAAAAAGAACGGAAAAAAGACAACGAAAAACGTAACAAAAATGGGACAAACAACTCCCCCACACTTAAACCTTTGTTCGTCCCGAACAAAGAGAAAATAAAAGACGCAAAGATCAAGCATGGATAGCGATGACAAACAAGAAAGGTCTCAAACTACTCAATTAAATCGAAAAGCATTCAAACGGCCACAAACCATATGCTTCAACTACATACTGAGTTAAAGCAATTTGAACGACAAATCTCTCGACAATGGAATATAGGGATGAGCCTCACTAAATTTCTTTCATGAATATTATGAGGTACGCTCCACTTGGTCGAAATTCAAGTTTCACTGAGCCTTGCCTATTGTCTAATTCCTACTATAAAATAATCAAAATCATGAACTAGCAGATCAAAAGGACTTGACGGGCTGTAGTGTAGGCTCAAGGTAACAAGAGGAATCTAAAATTGTCAAACGGCTATGATAAATAATCTGAAAGAGTCATGTCACTCAACATAATCAACATATAACTACTTCCTTCACCAAAAGTCTCCATACACCATACGCACAAGCTCAAATCATAGTGCACTACACATACTTGATCGTTTTCTTTTTTTTTTTCTTTTACTTTTTTTTCTCTTTTTTCTTTATTTGGAGTTTGTTTTTCCAGACAAGGTCGAACTTTAAGGACAACGTTCTCTTGGTTTAGACTTTGGAGGTTATCCAAGTGTCCAAGAGTAGTTTCCATTACTCATTACTCGTCCATTCGCATGAACAAGTAAGAGGAGTAGAATCCTCTTAGTTCGTTTTGCAAGCTCTATTTTTTATTTATTTATTTATTTTTTTTCGATCAAGTAGTATGCTACTCCCCATTCAATCATAAAATAAATAACTCCGTCATACTTATGAATCGCATAACAGACCGTCAGCAACAAATCAATAGGATAAACAAGAAAATCAGTTCAAGGCTCAGACGGCTACTAGCGGAGATATATATATCAAGGACAAGAACAGGGTAAAACGAGCTAAACAAAAAAGATGCCTCAATCATTTCTACAGCTCAAGACTCTAATCAATTTATTTCAAAATAGACTCAAGGCAAGTTTCAGTTATACAATTCGACCAACTCTCAAGAATAAGAAAAAGGCTCAAAACCTCACATGGTGCACTGTCGTCAAACACATCAACCAAGCATTTCATCAAAACATATAATCAATGACCATCATCACAACTTCTCAATCTCATCAAGCAGTCATCAACCAATCTTATCTTACACCAAAATCTAAACTCAGTCAACAACAAGACACCCTAAAGAAAAACTAGACACGACCAACCATGTAGACACATAAGCATGCAAAAACTCCCCCACATAGAACCGAACAATGTCCCCATTGTCGATCGTCAATGTGAAGAAAGTTTATCCACAACGTCAACCAACTAAAATCGCAGACTCAATGAAGAGAAAAGGGTGTGCAAACCGAAAGTTCCTCGAGGAGACATAGCATTCACGTGCAAGTCCTTCACCCATGCTCTAATCTCCGATAGATATATCCTGCCCAGAGAAACCACAAAAACTCCAAACCTCATATTATTCAAAGATAAAAGGAAAAGCATAAGAGAAAATGAACAAGAAGCAGTAAACATCACTTGGGTTGCCTCCCAAGAAGCGCTTGTTTTACGTCATTAGCTTGACGAAACCTGAGGAGAACTCAACCGGGATCTAAGAAGAAGTGACGGTCGTGCCACGCCTTCGTATTTTCCAGAAGTGGTAGCTCCGGCAGTGTGGCTAGAAGGCGGGCATAGTAGATCCGGGTGGTCATGTTCTGGATAAAGAGGGCTTGAGCACGAGCAATCCCTAGTAATCGACATAGAGCTTTTCCTACACGAGCTCTGTCATCAACCTCCGGAATAATAAGCTCATCTGTGGAGCAAGTCGAACTGAATCCTCCCAACTTTGTAACACAGTGTAAGGGCCTCGAAGACGGGTGCTCTAACTCGGAGGTGGGAGGTTGGACTTGAGAATCAAGCCCATGGATCTCCTCTTCTGAAATATCATCAATGTCTCGCTGGAAGTCATCGTCATCTTCTTCAGCCTCACACATTTGCTTCATCGTGCGGGCTTGAGTATCAAGCATGAGGTGGGGTTCATTGACTTGTGCCTCGATAGAGTCGAGACGTGCAGTGAGGCTCTCCATTTGTGTGCTCAGTCGAGCACATCCGAGCTCAATCTCTCCTTCTCGGTTTGCTCGGGCCATCATCCAATCGAGGATAAGGTCAAGCTTGGCATTGTAGCCCGAAGAGTCATCCCCTAGCTCATTGAAGTGCAAGGGTGCCGGATGGGGGTCCACAAACTTGGGCTCATTGGCCTGGGACTCGATAGAGTCGATACGCCTTGCTAGATTCTCCACTTGCTCGCTCAAACGGGCACATCTGAGCTTCATCTTCTCCTCTCGTTCTACTTGGGCCATCAATCGATCTAGGATGAGATCGAGTTTGGCATTGAAGGCGGCCTCTTCTTCTCGAGCTGATTTGGACTCTATGAAATCAATAATCTGGTCGAGCTTCTCGTTAAACTTGTGGGACTCATAATGTTGCTCGACCGAGAAGAGGTCCCAGCACTGCTCGGAAGAGTACGAATATGACTGGTTGTGGTACCCAGTGTGATAGCTCGGCTCGTAACCCCAAGATTGGGTGTGAGAATTAAGGAACACACTGTTATAGCTCATGATACCTGCACACCAAAACAGAAAAAACCACGCAAAGCCACGAAAAAAAAGAAAACAAAGAAAAGAAAAACAAATAGACCAAAAGAAAACAAAGAAGCACAAAAGGAAGAACAAAAACTCAAAAAATACAAAATAAAGAGAAACACAGAAAATAAAATCAATACCAAGACCAAATATCCTACTTGCCTTCCCCGACAACGGCGCCAAATTTGTTGTAGCAAATTACATTTTTACCGAGTACCGAATCTGACGATTCGATCCCCGGGTCGATCTCACGAGGAAGGTGGTTCGGAATTTAGCAATGGTGTTGATAACACAAGAAGAGAAAATAAACCTAAACACTCTAAATCAGATGATGGAGATAATAATTAACTAAGGGAAAGCATGAAAATAAATCTACCCAAAATGCAAATTGCAAAGAAATAAAGAAGCTAGGGAGTCGGGGATATCCGTTTTGATTCAAAGAGCAAGTGTCGAGCAAGAGATCATTCGGTTAAAAGGAATCGGTAACTTATTCGTTCAGAGATTCGTCCTCAATAACTTTTCATAACAAGAGGTTAAACAGGAACGATAAATCAACGAGTCCTGTAACACATTGGCAATACAGTTACGAACAAGCTAATTTTATGTGAGCCTAGGTCTATCGTCTCCTCCTCTTTCGATTCTAAGAGCCGATTAAATTAGCCTAGATGGGTTTTAATCAATCTAAACAAACAGGATCAACTCGATCATGCAACAATGAATCAAGTACAATCAACAAGCAATTGTAAATTGAATTGTCACTATTTCAATAATTCTCATCATTCAAGCACAATTTCATCAAACCCTAATTAAGAACAACTCACACAAAATGAATGAGCATCAAGCACAACAACCAAAATTGAATTCAAAACATCAATCCCCTATCCCTAGCATAGAGATTTAGCTACTCATATTCAAGATTCAATCAACCATACGAACCCAAGCTTCCATAATCAAAGATCAATTGAAAAGAGAAACTTACAATTTAGATAAATTGAAGGTTTAATCCAAGCACAAGATAAATCTCCAAGTGATGATGAAATCCAACATTAATATAGTGTTCTTAGGGTAAGAGAAGGGAAAAAAAACGAGTTTGGGGGATTCATTTCGGTCTGGGAACGAGTCCCAATGCCAAGTCCTCCAAAAAAAAGAACAAAATAAGGTTTATAAAAGTCTGGTCTCGACCTCCGCTGGCCGCGGAGCATCTCGCGGGCTGCGGCGAAGAAGCCTCCGCGGCCACGACTTGCTCCGAGGCCGCGGGATTGATTCCGCTGAAGTTTGGGTCCGACAACTTTTTGTTTTCCGCGGCCGCGGTGAAGAAAGGGGTCGCGGCCCGCGGCGAATAAAACTGGGCTGCACTGCACCATCTTACGGTTTTTGCTCATTCGGGCTCGTTCGGACTTAGAATTGAGTTCCGTTTTTTCCTACGCGTCGCGAACAAGCTCCTCTTTCTAATAGTGTCAGCTTCCCCAAAAGATTCTCGAAAACCTGTTCTCCCAGGGTCTCCAAACTACACACCAAAACAAAAAGAGAACAGAAAAAGACCGAAAAACAAACGAAAAACACCGCAACACTCAAATGAACGCAAAACACATAATAGATGATAAAAAGATTCTAAAACCACCTAAACGACTCAATACGGGAGAAAAAGAACGAAAAAAAGACAACAAAAAACGTAACAAAAATGGGACAAACAACAATGCTAAGCGGTAAGCCACCTGCCCTACTCTCTCTGTAATGGTAAAAGGTCCATAAAATCGTGCTGCTAATTTAATGTGCTTCCTGAGTGCAACTGAGTTCTGTCGATATGGTTGTAACTTCAAAAATACTTGTTCTCCGACTGCAAAATGTTTTTCTTCTCTTTTCTTATCAGCATAAAATTCATCCTGGTCTGTGCTTGAATTAAATTCTCTTTGAGTAGCTGAGCTTGCAACCTTCTTTGTTCCATGAATTCCTTGACTTCAATCTGAGTAGAGTCTAGGTAGGGCCCCATAGAAAAAGACTGTGGAGGTTGACCATAGAGAGCTTGAAAAGGGGTCATTCTCAGACTTGTGTGATAATTGGTATTTGTACCAATATTCAGCAAGTGACAGCCATTTTAGCCATTGTTTAGGATTGTGATGTGTCATGCCCCTTAGGTAGTTTTCCAAGCACTGGTTGAGCCTTTCTGATTGGCCATCTGTTTGTGGGTGGTAAGATGAAGACATATCCAACCGTACTTCAAGAAGCTTAAACAATTTCTTCCAAAAGTGGCTAGTGAATACTTTGTCCCTGTCTGAAACAATACTCACTGGTAGGCCATGTAGCTTATAAATAGAATCCAGAAACAGTTTAGCCACCATAGGAGCAGTAAATGGGTGAGACAAAGCTATGAAGTGGGCATACTTAGAGTATCTGCCAATGACAACCATTATCACATCTTTGCCACCAGATTTAGGAAGACCTTCGATAAAATCCATTGCAATATGGGTCCATGATTGGTCTGGGATAGGTAAAGGTTTTAGGAGGCCCTGGTAGGAACCAGGACTAGACTTGCTCCTTTTACAGTCATCATGGCTTTGTACCCACTTCATAACATCAGCCTTCATGTCTGGCCAATAGAACACATTCTTGACCCTCATATAAGTTCCCAAAACTCCTGAGTGTCCATCATAGGATGAATCATGCATGGTGGACAAAATGGTGCTTTGCAGTTTGGTGCCTTTACCCACAACCAACCTTCCTTTGTGTCTGATCAGACCATCTTTCACAGTGAACTGTGGATAAGCTTGAGGGTCAATAATGTTAGCCTGCAAAACCTTGGTCAGAAATGGATCCTTCTCATAGTTGGCCTTGATTTCTTGGACCCAAGTAGGAACCAGTGTTGTGATAGCCATGCAATCTGTGTCATCATACCCTCTCCTTGATAAGGCATCCGCTACCTTATTGTCAACCCCTTTCTTGTATCTGATTTCATAATCTAACCCCAACAACTTGGTTATCCATTTTTGTTGGATTGGGGTCATAACTTTCTGATCCAAGAGATGCTTTAGGGCCTGCTGGTCAGTTTTGATAATGAACTTATTGCCCTGTAAGTAGTATCTCCACCTTTGCACAGCCATTAACACAGCCAGAAACTCCCTTTCATAGATGGACAAGGCTTGGTTTTTAGGGCAGAGCATTTTACTCATGAAAGCAATAGGCTGTCCTTGTTGCATGAGGACAGCCCCAATTCCTTTTCCACTGGCATCTGTCTCAAGTGTGAAAGGTTTTGAGTAATCAGACAGGGCCAAAACTGGGGCACTAGTCATAGCCCTTTTTAGTTCTTCAAAGGCCCTGTCAGAATCTAAACTCCAATGAAATTGGTCTTTCTTAAGTAGGTCAGTGAGAGGTTTGCTGATGATCCCATATCCTCTGATGAACTTCCTGTAGTAGCCTGTCAATCCAAGGAAACCCCTAAGTTGTTTAAGTGTTTTAGGAATTGGCCACTTAACCATGCTCTCAATCTTTTGAGGATCAGTTGAAACTCCTTGTTGAGTGATGATATGCCCCAAATATTCTACCCTCTCCTGGGCAAATTGACACTTGCTCTTCTTTGCATATAGCTGATTTTGTCTCAGAATGGTGAGAACCTGCCTTAAATGTAACATGTGGTCAGCCCATGTTTTGCTATAGATGAGTATATCATCAAAAAACACCAACACATTTTGCCTCAGATAATCCCTGAAGATCTTGTTCATTAATGATTGAAATGTAGCTGGGGCATCACAAAGCCCAAAGGGCATGACCAAGAACTCATAATGACCATTGTGAGTCCTAAAGGCAGTTAAATACCTATGTTCCTCCTCCATCAAGATTTGAAAATAACCTGAACTCAAATCAATTTTTGAAAAATATCTAGCTCCCTGTAACTCATCCAATAGTTCATCAATGACATGGATGGGGTAGTCATGCTTCACGGTGAGGTTGTTAATGTAATATCCCATTCAGTAATTAATAAAAATAATTATTTTAGTTTCGAGTTTGAACTAAATTACTTTTATTAATAATGCTCGTTTCTAGTTGAGAGTCCAGTTATTAAGTTATAAGTTATAAGTTTGAATTTAAGTTGAAAGTATTCTCGGTTAAATTTTATATAGTAATCGAGCCAGTTCATTAATTAATTCCGGTCCGTTTATTTTTAGAAATGGATTTTATTATAGGGATTAATTATTTCGAATTGTTTGATAAGTTTATGATTAATTTGACATGAGTGTCTAATTTAATCATTTGAGTAAAATAATTTATTTAGACATTTTAGTCTATTTAAATTATTAAGATAGAAATATGAAGGTTTTAAATTTTTTGGGTTTTTCGGTTTTCGATTGTAATCGGAATTGAAGTCCGATTTCACTTCCAAAAAATAAATTAAATTATTTCCTCTCTATATTTTTAGTAGGCTACAAGATAAGAATTTTTTTTTTAGCATTAAAAGGAAAAATGCCAAAAGCAAAAGAAGGAAATATGAAATTGTTAGAATTTTCGATTTTACGGTAATTGTTCATTTTAAGTCATATTTTGGTTCCGTAAAATGAAGATTTTTCTTTAAGTCACGAATTTTATCATCAAAATCAGAATGAGATAAGATGATATATCACCAAATGGCCATTTATAAGCATTGACTATAG
>CACSLK010011299.1:2909008-2920342 GCA_902706635.1 Striga hermonthica | reverse complement strand
TTTACTGCCTTGACTCGGCCAATTCTCCCATAATCATGCATTTCATCAGGCCCCCTCTATTCAAGCAAGGGGTAAGGAGAAACCTTAAGTTTACCTCGCAGCCTTGAGAATAATTGGATACTAAGCGGTTTGGTTAAAACATCAGCTATCTATTCTGAACTTGGAATGTGATTCACCTCTATAAGCTTAGCCCACCTTCTCTCTAACAAAATGGTAATCAAACTCCACATGCTTTGTTCTAGCACGCAAGATTGGATTTGTGGCCAATGCAATTGCACTCTGATTGTCTACCCAAATTACTGGCTTGATCTTCATTTCTGCCAACTGTTGTGTACAAATTATTATTTTTACCGAGTACCGAATCGAAAGATTCATTCCCCGGGTCGATCTCACGAGGAAGGCGGTTCAAAATTTAGCTTCGGTATTGACAACACATAAAAGCAAAATAAATCCTAAACACACTAATTAGGATGATGGATATTTAAACTATCAATAAAGAAATAAAAGAAAATGCTGAAAACATAAATCAACCTAAAAAATGAATAAAACCACAATGAAGAAGCTAGGGAATCGGGGATATCCGTTTTGGTAGAAAGTGCAATTGTTAAGAAAGAGATCATTCGGTTAAAAGGATTCGATAACCTATTCGTTCAGAGATTTGACCTCAATAACTTTTCATAACAAGAGGTTAAACATGAATGATAAATCATCGAGTCCTTTAACACATTGGCAATACAGTTACGAACAAGCCAATTTTACGCGAGCCTAGGTCTATCGTCTCCTCCTCTTTTGATTCTAAGAGCCGATTAAATTAGCCTAGATGGGTTTTAATCAATCTAAACAAATGGGATCAACTAGATCATGCAAGAATGAATCAAATCCAATCAACAAGCAATTGTAAATTGAAGTGTCACTCCTTCAATAATTCTCATCATTCGAACACAATTTCACCAAACCCTAATTAAGAACAACTCACACAAAGTGAATGATCATCAAGCACAACAATCACAATTGAATTCAAAACATCAATCCTCTATCCCTAGCATAGAGATTTAGCTACTCATATTCAAGATTAAACAATCAACCTTACAAATACAAGCTTCCATAATCAAAGATCAATTGAAAAGAGAAACTTACAATTTAAATGAAATTGAAGGTTTAATCCAAGCACAAGATAAATCCCTCAACTCTATGGAGAAGAAGAAGAGAAATAAAAAAAGTGAAGAACCGAAGAAGAATCGAGTAAGAAGAAGAAGAGAGAAGAAGAGAAGGAGAGACGGAGAGGGGAGCGTGTTTTCTCGGGACGTAGGTTTTCACCCGGTCAAGAGATTCTTCTTTTTGGTCGAGTCCCGTGAGCATATATATAGTAGACGTGATAACACGCGTGGCATAAGAGGCGCGGCGTGGCAGGAGGCAGCCTCGCGGCGTGAAGGTGAGTCACGGTGCGGCATAAGGAGATTCTGTTCGTGAGCGTCGCGGCGTGGGAGGGCGACAAGGCGTGAAGGGAACCTACTTCACGGCGTGAAGGTTCAGCGCGGCGTGGTGAGAAGGCCTGGGCGCAGACGTCGCGGTGTGGTGAGTAGCGCGGGCGTGCTGGAGTGATCTGCCGCGGCGCGACACGACTGATCTTCACGGGGCGAGGACCTTCACGGGCGTGGCATGCACACAGATTAAACGGGCGCCGCGGCGCGGCGCTGTGCCGCGGCGCGACGGGTGATGTTGGGCGCTTTGTCCATCTCGTGGATACGAAGCGGCGCAGTACGACGCGGGGAGCTGGCTGGCGCAGCGCGGCGACTGGAGCTGCGAGCTTACGTGCAATCTTCACGTCTCGGGCCCGTGCATGTCTTCATGTCTCGAGCCGTTTGAACTCAATTGAGCTCAAAATTTGATTCCAGTTTCTCCTGTATGACGCCTACGAAACGCTCTATATAATTACGCTTGCATGGTCAATTTTCGCCTAAAATCCGATTCTCTCTAGGCTTCCGACCTACACACCATAAATAAAGAAAAAGCAGAAAAATATACGAAAAACACACAGGAAACCGAAATAGCATGAAACACAAAACAAACACTAAAACGAGCTAAAAACCGACGAAAAGACCTAACATTGGGGAAAAAGAAAGACAAAATAAGTACGAAAAACGCAACAAAAATGGGACAAACAACTCCCCCACACTAAAACCTTTGTTCGTCCCGAACAAAAAGAAAAGAAAACAAGACACGAGCACGAATATGGTTTCAAATAAGAAGAGTTTCAAAATGGCCAATTCAACCAAGTCGAATTCAAACGACCATATGACCATACGCCTCAAATATCAACTAGGTTTTAAAATGACAAACTCTCAAACGCATACATTATAATATAAGCCTCACTCATTTTCTTACATGAATATGTGATAGGTACGCTCAAAATTGGTCAATATTCAAGTCTCAACATATGCTTGCCAATCGTTTAAATTACTCGAAAAGAATCAAAGCTCAAAAACTTGCGAATCAAGAGGACTTCACGGGTTGTAATGTGGGCTAAGGTAAAGGTACGAATATATATATATATGGAAACGAAGCTCAAATAATCAATCAAAGCTCTTCGAGTAATAGACTACTCGAATGTCAGCTACTCATCCAAAGCAACAAGCTAGCACACATACCGTTCCCCAACAACTCCACAAACAACACCTAACTGCTCTAATTGAATTACAACATCACTTGACCCAAATTTTTTTCTTTTTTTTTTTTATTTTACTATATTTTTTTATATCTATTTTTTATTTAGAGAGTAATTTTTTCCAAACAAGATCGAATCAAAAGGATAACATTCTGTAGGTGTAAACATTGAAGGTTATCCAAGTGTCCTACAGTAGTTTCCCAATGCTCATTACCCGTCAACACGAATCAACTAGTAAGAGGAGTAGAATCCAATCTATTTGTCCTGCGAGCTCTCATGTTTTTTTTAATAGGTCAAGTAATAGAAATCCAAATTCAATTCACCTCATTCAACAACAACACCATTTTCACCAATCATCACCAAATCAGTCAACAAAATACATTCGTGTACGGCAGACAAGAAAAAGGCTCAAAGCTCAAACGGGCTACTAGGGGAAATAACGTTTAGGATCAAAGAACAAGGCTAAGAAGAGCTAATCGAACAACACGCCTCAATCATATTCGCAATTTCAAACTCTAAATGAATCCTTTCAAACAAACTCAAGACAAGTTCTAATCATTCAAGAATATGACCAATATCTCACAAGAAAGAAAAGTAAGGATCAAAACCTCACAAGGCAAATAGATGTCCCTCAAAGCAATCAAGCAAATACCGAGGCAATGATCAACACGCCCGTCATCACAACTTCCCAATTTCATCAAACATTCATAAAAATTCATATAATTCACCAATACCACATGCTCAACAAAACAAAAACTTAAAGCTAGACTGGTCCACCACATAAGCATGCACAATCCAAATAAAATCCCCCACACTTAAAATGAGGCAATGACCTCATTGCTTCAACTCAAAACAGGAAGTCAAATACTAGGACCAAATAATTTCACATAATGAACCAAACTAGCAGCTATCACAAGACACAGACTCAAGAAAAAAAAAAGACGAGAGAAAGAGAACTCAAAAAGAGAAAATAGAAAAGGGTGTGCAAACCGAAAATGCCTCGGGAAGAACGAGCATCCATGTGTAAGTCACTCGCCCACACTTCGCTCATAACCTGGAGCTCGCAATCTCGTACCTGCCAAGAAACACAAAACTCCAAACTTCCATTATTCAAAGAATAAAACTGAAAAAGCAAAAACGAAAATATCTAGAAAGCAGTAAATCACTTGGGTTGCCTCCCAAGAAGCGCTTGTTTAATGTCATTAGCTTGACGAAACCTGAGGGGAACTCAACCGGGATCTAGGAAAAAGTGACGGTCGTGCCACACCTTCGTATTTTCGAGAAGTGGTAGCCCGGGCAGTGTGGCCAGAAGGCGGGCATGGTGGATCCGGGTGGCGATGTTCTCGATGAAACGATTTTGGGCCTGAGCAATCCCCAATATTACGTAGAGCTTTTCCCACCCGAGCTCTATCGTCGACCTCTGGAAGTATAAGCTCATCTGTGGATCAAGTCGAACTAAATTCCACCCACTTCTTAACACAGTGTAGCAGCCTCGGAGACGAATGCTACAACTCGGAGATCGGAGGAGGGACTTGAGAATCAAGCCCGTGGATTTTCTTCTCTGAAATGTTCTTAACGTCTCGCTGGGGGTCATCGTCAACTTCTTCGGGCTCATACATTTGCTTCCTCGTACGGGCTTGAGTATCAAGCCTAAAGTGGGGATCTTCGACTTGTGCCTCGATTGAGTCCGTATGTACTGTAAGGGTCTCCATCTGCGTGCTCAGTTGAGCACATCCGAGCTCAATCTTCTCATCACGAGTGGTTAGGGCAGACAAGCGAGCAAGGATGAGGTCGATTTTTTCATCGAACAACAAAAAAGCCTCCCGAGGCTCGTCCCTATGTGTAGATTCGCCTTGAGCGGTGGGCTCGGGAATGACACTGGTAACTCGATCCTCTAAGGCTTGCACGCGCTCCACTAGGTGCTCGATTCTTGACTACAGATTGCTCCTACGGGCCTCTTGGGATGCCAAAATAGCAAGGGCCTAATCGAGCTTGGCATTATACTCTGAAGAGTCCTCGAGGGACTCACATGACTGCTCAACAGGTACTGACTCCCACTGCTGCTCGTAAAGATACGACCAAGTCTGGCCATAGTCCAAAGTATCGTAGTATGGAGGTGGCTGGTTCAATTGGGCACACCGGGTTGCTGTCTCTTCTTTCTGAGCTAACCGGGATGATCCGAAAGCATAGATACGGTCGAGCTTCTCGTTGAATTCGTGGGACTCGTGAGATTGCTCGACCGGGAAGGGGTCTCAGTACTGCTCGGAAGAGTATGAATATGGCTGGTAGTGATGCCCGGTGGAATAGCTTGGCTCGTTAACCCAAGATTGGGTGTGCGAATAGGGGAAAGTATGGTTTTAGCTCATGATACCACACACCCAAACAGAAAAAACCACGCGAAGCCACGAAAAAGAGAAAACAAAGAAAACAAAAACAAAATAGACAAAAAAAAACAAAGAAGCACAAAAGGAAGAACCAAAACTCGAAAGATACAAAATAAAGAGAAACACAAAAA
Organism: Striga hermonthica; assembly: GCA_902706635.1. Lineage (NCBI taxonomy): Eukaryota > Viridiplantae > Streptophyta > Magnoliopsida > Lamiales > Orobanchaceae > Striga > Striga hermonthica. The sequence goes on along the minus strand of CACSLK010011299.1, from coordinate 2,915,162 downwards.
ATAAAATCAATACCAAGACTAAATATCCTACTTGCCTTCCCCGACAACGGTGCCAAATTTGTTGTGTACAAATTGTTATTTTTACCGAGTACCGAATCGAAAGATTCGTTCCCCGGGTCGATCTCACGAGGAAGGCGGTTCAGAATTTAGCTTCGATATTGATAGCACATAAAAGCAAAATAAATCCTAAACAAATTAATCTAGATGATGGATATTTAAACTATCAACAAAGAAATAAAAGAAAATGCTGAAAACATAAATCAACATAAAACATGAATAAAACCACAATCAAGAAGCTAGGGAATCGGAGATATCCGTTTTGGTTGAAAATGCAATTGTCGAGAAAGAGATCATTCGGTTAAAAGGATTCGATAACCTATTCGTTAGAGATTCGGCCTCAATAACTTTTCATAACAAGAGGTTAAACATGAACGATAAATCATCGAGTCCTTTAACACATTGGCAATACAGTTACGAACAAGCCAATTTTACGCGATTCTAGGTCTATCGCCTCCTCCTCTTTCGATTCTAAGAGCTGATTAAAATAGCCTAGATGGGTTTTAATCAATCTAAACAAATGGGATCAACTAGATCATGCAAGAATGAATCAAATCCAATCAACAAGCAATTGTAAATTGAAGTGTCACTCATTCAATAATTCTCATCATTCAAACACAATTTCACCAAACCCTAATTAAGAACAACTCACACAAAATGAATGATCATCAAGCACAACAATCACAACTGAATTCAAAACATCAATCCCATATCCATAGCATAGAGATTTAGCTACTCATATTCAAGATTAAACAATCAACCTTACAAATCCAAGCTTCCATAATCAAAGATCAATTGAAAAGAGAAACTTACAATTTAAATGAATTTGAAGGTTTAATCCAACCACAAGATAGATCCCTCAACTATGTGGAGAAGAAGAAGAGAAATAAAAAAAAAGTGAAGAAAAGAAGAAGAATCGAGGAAGAAGAAGAAGAGAGAAGAAGAGAAGGAGAGAAGGAGAGAAGGAGAGAGGAGCGTGTTTTCTCGGGACCTAGGTTTTCACCTGGTCGAGAGATTCCTCTTTTCGGTCGAGTCCCGTGAGCATATATATAGTAGACGTGATAACACGCGTGGCATAAGAGGCGCGGAGTGGCAGGAGGCAGCCTCGCGGTGCGAAGGTGAGTCACGGCGCGGCACAAGGAGAATCTGTTCGTGAGCGTCGCAGTGTGGGAGGGCGACACGGCGTGAAGGGAACCTGCTTCGCGGCGTGAAGGTTCAGCGCGGCGTGGTGAGAAGGCCTGGGTGCAGACGTTGCAGCGTGGTGAGTAGCGCAGGCATGCTGGAGTGATATACCGCGCGTGTTGGCTTGCCGCGGCGCGGCACGACTGATCTTCACGGCGCGAGGACCTTCACGGCGCGAGGACCTTCACGGGCGTGGCATGCACACAGATTAAACGGGCGCCGCGGCGCGGCGCTGTACCGCGGCGCAACGGGTGATGCTCGGAGCTCTGTCCATCTCGTGGGTACGACGCGGTGCGTATGGCATGGAGAGCTGGCTGGCGCGGCGCGGCGGCTGGAGCTGCGAGCTTACGTGCAATCTTCACGTCTCGGGCCCGTGCATGTCTTCATGTCTCGAGCCGTTTGAACTCATTTGAGCTCAGAATTTGATTCTGGTTTTTCCTGTGTGACGCCTACGAAACGCTCTATATAATTACCCTTGTACGGTCAATTTTTGCCTAAAATCCAATCCTCTCGAGGCTTCTGACCTACACACCATAAACAACGAAAAACCAGAAAAATACACGAAAAACACACAGAAAACTGAAATAGCACGAAATACACAATAAACACTAAAACGAGCTAAAAACTGACGAAAAGACCTAACATTGGGGAAAAGAAAGACAAAATAAGTACGAAAAATACAACAAAAATGGGACAAATACCAACATTGAACTGATCCACATAACTTCAGCACAAGCATGTGAGAGGCTTTCATACTATGCTTCAGCACTGGATTTTGAGACAGAGCCTGTTTTCTTGAGCTCCATGAGATCATGTTACCTCCTAAGAACATGCAAAAACTTGTGGTGAATCTTGTATCATCTACATCTGCTCCCCAATCTGAATCTGAGAAACCTACTAGGTTTACAGCCTTTGAGATATTCATTCCAAAGTTTAAGGTTCCACTCATATATCTCAGAATACTCTTGATGGCTTTCCAGTGTGTATTTAAAGGATTTGACATATACTGACTTATCTTGTTAACATTGTATGCCAAATCAGGTCTAGAAATAGTGAGGTATTGTAGACCTCCCACTATGCTCCTAAAATGAGTGCCATTGCAACTTTGTTTTCCTTCATATTTACTGAGTTGAGCTCCTGTTACCATAGGAGTTTCTATTCCCTTAGCTCCTGTCATGGAAGCTTTATGAAGGAGGTCTTGTGCATATTGCCTTTGACTGAGGAAAATTCCATCCTCAATCCTTTTTATCTCAATGCCTAAGAAATGGTGTAACTCTCTCATATCCTTAAGTGAAAAACTTTTCCATAACAGGTTGATGAGCTTGTTGACCTCTTTTTCATCACTTCCAGTAACCAAGATATCATCAACATAAATTAGAAGATAAATAGCAACTCCTTTGATAAGCTTAAAGAACAATGAATTATCTGCCCTTGAACAAATAAAACCAAGATTCTGAAGAGTGGTTTTTACCTTCAAAAACCATGCTCTTGAAGTCTGTTTTAGTCCATAGATGGACTTGGTGAGTTTGCAAACCAAAGGCACTTCTGACTCTTGCTCAAATCCTGGAGGCTGCATAATATAGATGTTTTTAGATAAATCACCATTTAGGAAAGCATTGTTAATGTCAAGCTGCCTTACTTTTCATCCCAAGGTAGTAGTTATAGTCAGAAAGATTCTTATGGTTGTGTGTTCACCACTAGACTGAAGGTCACATGGAAATCAAACCCCTTTGCTTGAGAGAACCCTTGAGCCACCAACCGGTCCTTATACCTGTTGATTTTGCCATTAGCATCTCTTTTTATTTTAAAAACCCATTTGCATCCCACAATATTCTTTCGTTATGAAGGTGAGGTCAGGAACCATGTTTTGTTCCTCATTAATGCTTTATACTTACTTCTCATGGCTTTCTTTCAATTGTCTGATTCTGAAGCTTGTAACAGACTACTTGGTTCTTTCTCCCCCACAACACCAGTTAAGGCCCTTGGTTTTAAAATTTCAGCTCTCAATCTTTTGGCCATGGGGTGTATATTTTGAATTACCTGAGGTAAAAAAGGAGCATTAGAAAGTGGGGTGCTTGGAACTAAGATAGGCAGATGAACATATATGGGAGTTGTTTTGTTGCTCTTCAAACTTTGAGCTTCCTCTGAGTTGGTCTGAGAAGACTCACTATGGTTTATAGGAGTCTGAATTTTCTTCTGCTGATGAGTGAAAGTTCTGCCACTCTTTTGAACTAAGGGAGGACATCCAACCCCTTGAGAAGGTAAATTCTGTGTGCTTGTATGATGGCCTGCAGTTTGAGCATAAGGAAATATGTTCTCATTGAAAACAACATGTCAGGAGACTATCACTTTCCCATTTGGTAAATTCTATAGCCAATGAAAGTTGAAGGCTGTGATCTCATCTCTAGCTTGTGCTTAATAAAACTCCTCAAATGTGGAAATCATAAGCAACCTAAAGCCTTTAAGCTATTGTAATTTGGTTTGTGTTTATGTAGCATTTCCAGTGGGCTTTTGTAGTCAAGATCTTTGGTTGGAACTTTATTGATGATGTAACAAGCTGCAGCCACTGCATCATCCCAAAATTTAGTGAGCAAATGTGATTGAGGTAATTGGGACAATGCCATCTCTATAAGGTGACTGTGCTTCCTCTCTGCCACACCATTTTGTTCAGGTGTGTGTGGAAAAAATATTCTATGAACAATGCCATTTTGCTGCAAGTATGTGGTTAGGGATCTAAACTCACCTCCCCAATCACTTTGAAAATTTTTTAGGGAAGTGTTGAATTGTTTTTCTGCCATGCTCTTGAAATGCAAGAAAATATAATGAACTTCAGATTTTTGCTTCATGAAATAAACCCAAGTAAACTTGCTGAAATGATCAATGAAACAAACATAATAAGCATATCCATTGTTGGACTTTAGCGGTGCAGGACCCACAAGTCAGAGTGAACAAGTTGTAAAGATTGGTCATACTCAGTGCTAGAATTATCAAAAGGACTTTTGTGACTTTTAGCCACTGCACATATTGAACACAAACTTGTCTCTTTATTCAAATCATAAGTCATATTACAAGATTTCAAGGCCTTTTCAACTACATCATAAGCAGTGTGCCCTAATCTCTCGTGCCACAACTCTAGGTTGGGTTTTCTTGGAAAATTAACTTCATATGCCAAAGGAGAATTAACTTCATGGTTGTTGTCCTCCGGTTCACAATATTTGCTTGTAGAGTGAAGATCAAATTGATATAAGCCCTCACTGAGTTTCCCTTGGAGTAGAACAACCTGAGTAGTTTGGTCCTTCACAAAACAAACAGTGGGATGAAACTCAAAGTATACATCATTATCCTTAGCAAAGTGAGAGACTGACAACAAGTTCTTAGTTACATTAGGCACATGAAGGAGGTTATTAAAAATAAAGATTCTGGAATTCAATGATGATTTCAAATGACTTGTACCAATGTGTCTTATGGACTCACCAATACCATTTTCCATGTCCAAGGTATTCATTTGAGATGCTCAGGTTAGAAAAGTCACTGGTGACATGATTGGATGCACCTGAGTCTGGATACCATATGCCATTGTCAAATCCAACCTCAGAACTTGTTGAAGAGTTTACACCTGATTGAGCCATGTTGAGAGTAGGTTGACCAGTGTTTCTATTTCCAAAGTTACTTTGAGATTGATTCTGGTTTGGGACAAATGATTGGTCAAACCTATGCCAACATCTATCTGCAGTGTGGCCCATAATCCCACATACTTAACATTGAACCTTATTTCCTTGAAACCTTCCAACTCTACCTCTGTATGATCCTCTTCTACCTGCTCTTCCTCTCCAGTTGTTGAACATGGGTGCTCTACCTCTGTTATTAGAGGTACTTCCTTGGGTAGAATTACCAGAATCCTTAGAGGCAATATTCAAGGTGGGTTGTGAACCATCAGAATTAACTTGATTCACATTAGTGGTCAAGAAATCCAGCCTTGACTCATAGCTTAAGAGTAAAGCTTGAAGATCAATCATTGTTCAAGGCTCAAGTCTAGATGTCACTGCCACCATAATAGAGTTGTATTCTTGTCCTAAACCACTCAATAGATGCAGCATTTGGTCAGACTCACTCACTCTTTCACCAACAACAGCCAAAAGATCAAAACAAGTTTTTATTTTGTTTAAATATTCCCTCATAGTCAAGCTGCCTTTCTTCATGGTTTGTAACTCTATTTTATGTTGCATTATTCTAGCCCTTGACTGACTAGAAAAGTTCCTTTCAAGAGCATTCTATATTTCTTTAGAGGTGGAAGAACCGACATCAAGGACAAGTATACCTTGACTGAGTGAGGAGAGGATCCAAGAGACCAAAAGTTGGTCTTCTCTTTTCCACAGATCATACTCATGGTTGACAATCGACAAATTACCTTCTTCTGGAGGGATAAAGCGCTCTGGAGGTGCTGCTGTCGGAGCAATGAAAGATTCCAGGCCATATCCCCTTATGGCAGTGATGATTTGTTGCTTCCATATTAAAAAGTTCGAATCTTCGAGCTTAATAGAAATGAGCTGAGACTGGGGAAAGATAAGCTAATTTGCTGAGCTATTTGAACTGTTGGAAATCGTGCTACCAGGGGTTGGCGTGAAAGCCATGATGAACAAAAAAACAGAGAAATGAAAAACAAAAGACAGAGGTGAAGGAGACAAGGTGATTATGGCTCTGATGCATGAAGAATTTCATGTTATCGCAGGAACAGTGAAGCCGTACATGGCGGCTGTTTGGAACAAAACTCATATCCAAAATATTGTGTATCTTATCCATTGGGCAAAGAATTACATGACATATATATTGAAGCTAGAGCCCTATCAATGAAAGCTAAAGACAAAAGAATTCAGAATATAGCTATTCTGGTCTCATGCATGCATGGTTGGACAAA
>CACSLK010011299.1:2840263-2865054 GCA_902706635.1 Striga hermonthica | reverse complement strand
ACTCAAAATGCGTTATTTTATTTTTTAAAAAAAAAAAAAGAAATCAAATTTGAATATTTTTGACAAAATGCAAAAAATTCAAGTAATTATAGATACACTTTATATCTTACACATATTCACTTTTTTTATATATATACATTTAGTTTTATAGATTTATATTATTTATATATATTTACATATAATCTTTTTGCCATGTTGATATTGAAATAAATTTGTTCCATGTTTTTTAACACTAAAATTTGTCTTTTAATTAACACTGAAATTTTAATACAAATGTTTTGAACTAAACTGTTTTCAAAATACTCATTATTCTATTTTGAAACGAATTATTCAAAAAAAAAAAAATATTAATGCAAATATTTTAAGTAAATTAACTACAGTAAAAAGGAAATTCTAAGGCATATTTGCAACTAATTAATATAATATGATATCCTACAAAAATATATTTAATATTTATAATAATTTAAAATAACACGATACTTTTAAAAATAATTTTTAAAATTAAAATAAAGAAAACTGAAAAATAGACATTAAATTTGTTTTAAAGAAAAAAGGCAAATTTGCACATCATTTTGACGCAATGAAAAAGTTTCAAGAAATTGCAGATACTCGTTAGACCTTACATGTATTTAATGTTTTATATATACATTATTATAATTTTATAGGTTTACATGATTTATATATATTTACATATTAGGACAGAAAAAAATAAATAAATAAATAAACGCACAAAACCTATGCTTGCAGGTTAAGGAAAAAAATTAATGATTTGCTACTCTTAGAAACAAACTCCCTAAACCTTACGGTTTAGGAAAGAAATTAAACAAACTTACTACTTCTATAAATATTACTCTCTCTTTCATACACTAAACAGTATTCATCATCAGTTTAAAGAAATTAATTAAATACGATTATTTTATAATTATCATCATCAATTCATGGCGTTGTGTGCTGCTGCAATCAATCCCATTAACAAGAAGCTGCAGTTGATGAAGGAATATGGAGATCACCGGGATACCGATTGGATTAGGGGACCGCTTTTGGGAGAAGGGACCTACGGATGCGTTTACAAGGCCATTCTCAACTCTCCCATGTCCCCTCTCATAGCTGTCAAAACCGAAAAGTCGTCTCTTTCAAAAACGCTTCGCAAAGAGTTTGAGATTTTGTTTCGTCTGTACGAGTGCCCGAATGTGATCCGCTGCCTTGGGTACCACAGCACGAGGGATTACAAGGGCAGCTTGGTTTCTAATTTGTTGTTGGAGTATGCATCGGGAGGGTCCCTGCACGACGTGATTGAAAAATCGAGCGGTGGGCTACCCGAAATGGAGGTGAGGACACACACGAGGTCCATCCTGAGAGCTCTCCGTCACATTCACGGCCTCGGCTACGTGCACTGTGACTTGAAGCCCGAGAACGTGCTGCTCGTGGCCGAAGGCGACGACTTCACGACCAAAATAAGTGATTTTGGGCTGTCGAAAGAGAGGGGGACAGTGCCGTATCCGAGAGGTTCGCCTGCGTATTTATCGCCTGAGGCCGTGCATTTCGAGATGCAGGAGGAGCCTGCCGACGTGTGGGCGCTCGGGTGTATCGTGCTCGAGATGTTTGTCGGCCGGGAGAATTCGTGGGCAGGGACAAAGGAGGAAATTCTTGCGAGAATAGGGGTAGAAAGGGAATGGCGGCACAGGATATCGGAGGATGCAAGAGATTTTATGAGGTGCTGTTTTGAGGGTGATCCAGGTCAAAGGCCCACTGCCGAGCTGCTATTGCTGCATCCCTTTGTCGACGATTACGCCAAACTTGTGTTTTCGTCGGCTAAAGGCGGTGTTGAAGATGATGATTATGGTTTTAGTTTTCATTTCGATTTTGATGACAACTAGCTAGCTAGCTAGCTAAAAACCTGTATATGATAGGATCACTTGTGTAATTAATATATGAAAAGTGGTTTTGAGAAGGAGTTGCTTGACTTGTTCCATTTTGATCTTCTTTTTTTATCACTCTTCCAATACTTATAATATTGTTGTGATATTCAAGAGTATGTAAATATAGTATTTCTGCTCCTGATGCATGCATGGTCCGTCGTCATTAATGAATTATCCCGTGTATATTTCATCACCTTATGGTAATTGTAACCGCTAGATCATCATGTAGCCATCGTGGATAGTTGATCTAACGGTTACAAACCTCGACGGAATAGTTCCGTAATGGGACCGTAGAATCTCCCCCTAAATTGTAATATGGTTAATTTAATTTATACTTCCTTGTATTGTTGTATCAGAATGTGTTGATATTAATTAATGCATTTCCATCAATTGCTGTCACTTAATTACCATTAAATTGGAGGAGATTGATGGTGTTTGATGAAGCCGATTGCCTCTTTTTGGCTTTCTTATGTTCTTTTTATGTGAGCATTTGCTGATTTTTATGTTGTTTATTTATTTATTTTTTAATTAACATACTAACTTGTTCAAAATTATGAAGAAATTTTACGAATGTGTTTGTTTTACGTATAGATTTTGAATTTTTAATCGTATTTTGAGTCAAAACTACGAATTCACACGAAATGTCATGAAGACCCGTTCCGATTTTGGATTGCAAAAACTTTAAGGAAGACCGTTAAAATGTTTGTTGTTCTTATGGCTTGTTATAAGAATACCTTCAAGAATATGTTTTTAGGGAATTTTTATTTATCGGTGTTCGAATCGGTATTAAAACTTATTCGATCTTTGCTTGTTCGGTGTTTGAATCGGAAAAGAATACGTTTGAACATCTTCATCGTGTTGAAAAACCTTATGATTATTTTATGGAATCTTCACTGTGTTAAAAAACTTTATAGAAAGAACTTATAATCTTTGTCTGATACGTGATTTTAAAAAATTCAGTTATAAGAATATCTTCAAGAATAGGTGTTCGATGTTTGAATCAGTAAATAATATGTTTTTTGCAGACAAAATAATACTAAAAATGCTTGTTATACAACAAATCTTCAAATGTATTGCTATATTCAAGTTAGATTATGTAGTTTTTATAAATGTCGAATTGGTTGTTTCATAGATTAAGCATTGAATGTTGGTCTAAAGAAATATGAACTTATTAGAATTATAATAGAATTGATACTATTAGACTGCATGTGCATGGTGAGTTAGTTAGTTAGTTAAAGGTGTAATTAGTGAGTTAGTTAAAATCTAATGATGCCAGCTCATGTTTACAGCTGTGAGGTTAAAGCCTCAATTCACTTGCATATAAATGTACTCTGTTTTGTAGTGTTGGAGATCAATGGATTCACAATATTCATTTCACTCTCTCTCTTAATCTAACGTGGTATCACGAGTCAGCTAAACCCTATCTGCTCGATTTTTTTTTCGATCTTCTCATCACCGATCTGCCATGGTTGATCTTTCGCCGCAATCGGTCGTACCTTTTCCGCATCTTCTTCCTCTTCCTCTTCGCTTGGATCGCTCAAATTTCTCTTACTGGAAGTTGCAGGTCCTTTCTATTGCTTTTGCTCATGGTTTGGAGGATTTTCTCCTCAATCCGTCTCCTCCGGCGCGCTCGCTCGCTGATTTGGCCGGTTCTTCGACGTCAACGGTAAATCCAGATTTCTCTCGTTGGATTCGCACTGATCAGTTGATCCTGAGTTGGTTGCTTGCCTCCATGTCTGAATCTATGCTTGGCCATGTCACGCGTTGTTCATCCTCAGCTGAGGTTTGGTCGATCTTACTACAGCTTTTTCATACGCAATCTAAAGCTCGTGTTCTTCACCTCAAATTTCAACTGCAAACCCTAAAGAAAGGGGATCTTTCTGTTGATGAATACGTTCTGAAAATGCGTGCTTTAGCTGATGAGTTACACTCTGTTGGTCATCGTGTGTCAGATGACGAGCTGGCTATGTATGTGTTGGGTGGTTTAGGTGCCGATTATGAAGCAGTTGTTGTTAATTTGTCTTCTCGACTGGATTCAATTTTGTTGCCTGAGGTTCAATTTTCACTTCAAACTCATGAAATGCGTTTGGCAAGTCAAACTCCTGCTACTTCGTTAGCTTTCACTGCTGCGAGTTCTACACCCTTACTTGAGCAAAATCAGTCAGCAAATTATTCTGCAAATTTTGTCCAGTCTCGTGGTGGTTTCTCTTCTTTTCGTGGTAATGGCAGGGGCAGAGGCCGTGGCCTTGGTCGCTTCTTTAAGAATGGTGACCGTCTGATATGCCAGCTCTGTGGTAAGGCAAATCATGTGGCCTTGAAGTGTTATAAACGTTTTGATATCAGCTTTACAGGCCCAGAAATGGCACCTCCTCAGTCACCACAGGCTCATGTTGGTGAATATCCATCTCCTGCTCCAACTGCCAGTCCCTCTCATCAGTCAGATCCTAATTGGTATTTTGACAGTGGTGCTACGAATCATTTGACTGCCAACTTTGAGAATCTCTCTCTTCAGGCAGCTCCATATCAAGGTACTGATAAAGTCTTAGTTGGTAATGGCTCTAAGCTCAACATCTCTCACACTGGTTTCTCTTCTATTGCTACTACTCATCAATACCCTCTTCTTCTTAATCATATTCTTCTTGTTCCAAATATTACCAAAAATTTGCTCAGCATATATCAACTAACTAAGGACAATAACATTATTATCGAGTTACAATCTGATTTTTGCCTTGTGAAGGACAAGACCTCTCATCAGGTGCTGCTGGAAGGAACACTTAAGGATGGGCTCTATCAACTAGACTTTTCCAAGAGTGCTTCTTTCATTTCTCATTTAGCATCTGATGTTTCTCATCCTTGTACTTTTTCTTCTGTAAAAACCATTGTACCTAGAACTTCTGTATCCAATATTTATGATCTCACTGTATGGCACAGAAAACTTGGCCATCCTTGCCAGAATGTGTTTACACAGGCTATGCATAGTCTCAATATAGCTGTCAGTGGTACTTTACCCTTTTGTGAGGCTTGTAAATTGGATAAACTTCATCAACTGCACTTTGCCTCTCATCCCTCTTGAACTAGTACATTCTGATGTATGGGGACCATCACATGTTATGACTATTGATGGATTCAAGTACTATGTTCATTTTATTGATGATTTCACAAGATTCACTTGGATTTTCCCTTTAAAATCTAAAGCTGAAGTTGCCTCTATTTTTCAGCTTTTCCGTAAATTTGTACATACTCAATTTCATACTACTATTAAATGTCTGCAGTCTGATTGGGGAGGTGAGTACAGATCTTTGGTCCCTATTCTCAATAATCTTGGCATTAAATTCAGACATCCATGTCCTCATATTCATCACCAAAATGGTAGAGCTGAGAAGGAAGCATTTGCATATTGTTGAAATGGGATTATCTTTGTTGGCTCATGCTGGTTTGCCTTTAAAATTCTGGTGGCATGCCTTTAGTGCTGCTGTCTACACCATTAACAGACTTCCTACTCTAGTTCTATCAAATTCGTCTCCTTTCAAATTGCTTTTTAAGTCTCAGCCTGATCTTAACTTTCTTAAGTCCTTTGGTTGTGCTTGCTTCCCTTACCTAAGACCATACAATTCCAATAAATTTCAGTTCAGAAGCTCTAAATATGTTTTTCTTGGCTACAGTCTCCATCATAGAGGCTACATTTGCCTCAGCCCTCAAGGAAGGACATATGTGGCTATTACTGTTGCCTTCAATGAAAAAGAATTTCCTTATCAATCTCTTTTCTCCTCTAACAATGTGGTGTCTTCTCCTCCTCCTCTTATTTCTGTTCCTCCTATCTCATATGAGCTGTCTATCTCCTCTCCTTCTTCTACTTCTACTTCTTCTTCATCTCATTTATCTCCTTCTTCTAATGTTGTTCCTATTCTTGGTGTTTCTCCTGCTCATTCATCTGCTGCTGCACCTAATTTCTCTCATTTTGCCTCTTCTTCTCCCTCTTCACACTCCACTTTACCTTTGTTTGTGAATCTTCCTATTGCAAATTCTTCTTCTTCTTCTCAGTCATCCTCTGGTTCCCTTCCCCAAAATACCCATCCTATGGTCACTAGGTCCAATGCAGGTGTTTTTAAACCTAAAACTTATGCTGCATCTCTCTCTCCTTCTTCTTTCTTAGAGACTGCCACTCCCACAGAAGCTTTGTCTAGGCCTGATTGGTTTGCTGCCATGAAGAGTGAGTTTAATCTTTGATAAACAACAAAACTTGGGTATTGGTGGATCCTTCACCTGACATGAAGGTTAATTCAAACAAGTGGATTTTCAGAACTAAATATAAACTGGATGGTTCTGTGGATAAATTCAAGGCTAGGCTGGTTGCAAGGGGCTTTGAGCAGACTGCTGGGGTTGATTTCCTTGAAACTTTTAGCCCTGTGGTAAAACCTTGTACAATCCGGTTGGTCTTTACTCTTGCTGCCACCAACTCTTGGTCCATTCAACAAATAGATATCAATAATGCATTTTTAAATGGGGATTTACATGAAACTGTCTACATGGCTCAACCAGCTGGGTTCATTGATCCTGCTCATCCCTCTGCAGTGTGTAAACTTCAAAAATCCCTATATGGTCTCAAACAGGCACCTCGGGCTTGGTTCACCAAACTCAAAACCTTCTTGTTGTCTCTTCATTTCAAAGAGTGTGTGTCTGACTCTTCTTTGTTTTTTAAAAGAGATAAAAATGAGCTGCTTTTGGTTCTTGTATATGTCGATGATATACTTATAACAAGAGATAGTGTATCTGCAGTTCATCATTTAATCACCTCCCTTGGCAATAAGTTTGCCTTAAAGACTATGGGTGAGGTCAATCATTTTTTGGGATTTGAAGCTATTAAATCTTCTGATGGTTTTCTTTTAAATCAGCCCAAGTATGCTTTGGATTTGCTAGTTAAGACCAACATGGTGAATTGTAAACCAGTGTCCACTCCTATTTCTCCATCTCGCAGGCTTCATTTTTCAGACAATGCTCCTTTTTCAGATCCCACCTTATACAGAAGTGTAGTAGGTGCTCTTCAGTATATTACAATCACTAGGCCAGACTTATCCTTTGGGGTAAATAAGCTCAGTCAGTTCTTGCAGGCTCCTACCATGAATCATTGGCTTACTTGTAAGCACCTCCTCAGATATGTGAAGGGAACTCTCACACTTGGCCTTCTTTTCAAACCAGCCACTAGATTTGTTCTTGAAGCCTACACTGATGCAGACTGGGCTGGTTGCTTAGATGATAGACGGTCCACTGGAGGGTGGTCCAAATTTGCTTGGTTGGAGCTCTAAGAAACCGTCAGTTGTCTCTCGGAGTAGTGCTGAGTCAGAATACAGAAGCTTGGCCAATGCTACTTCTGATCTTCTTTGGCTGCAATCTCTTTTTCTGGAGCTTGGTTTGTTTCATGAGTCCCATTTTGTCTTATGGTGTGACAACAGTAATGCAGCCGCTCTTGCTTCAAATCCGGTTCATCATGCTCGAACAAAGCATATTGAAGTTGATGTTCATTTTGTGCGGGAGAAAGTTGCTTCTAAAGAAGTTGATGTTAGATACATGCCCTCTGAGTCTCAATTGGCTGATATACTCACAAAGCCATTGGTTGTTTCTCGTTTTCAGCATCTGCGTTCTCAACTTCCCATGCGGGCCAAAGATGTTTTTCCTACCTAGTTTGGTTTGATGGGGGTGTATTAGAATAATACTAGCATTGATACTATTAGACTGCATGTGCATGGTGAGTTAGTTAGTTAGTTAAAGGTGTAATTAGTGAGTTAGTTAAAATCTAATGATGTCAGCTCATGTTTACAGTTGTGAGGTTAAAGCCTCAATTCACTCGCATATAAATGTACTCTGTTTTGTACTGTTGGAGATCAATGGATTCACAATATTCATTTCACTCTCTCTCTTAATCTAACAGAACTTCACTTGAAAAATTTTGAATTCATCAATTTATTCTTTTTAATTTTTCTCAGCCTCAGATATAGGCTTTCCTGACATCGAATAATTGATTCGAACAAAAATAGTCATATAGATATTTACACATCTCGTCTTCTTTGGAATCGGAACTTAAACACATACAATATTATCCCTCCCTATATATTAATTCAAAACGTGTTGAGCCTAGGTGGCAGATTCTCACGCTTCGGATGCTGACATGGCGAAAATCTATGCTTCTTCATGTTGTTTTTATATTTTTTTTGCTCTGGAGTTAGATTTGGTATTAGACATAAATAACTGTACACATATATTCATTAACTCAACATCCACGTTGTACATGGGTATTAGTACTAGTTCGAGTTTATACCAAAATCAAAAGGGTAAGTATTATATTTTGAATTAAATATTTCTCTTTTTTCAGATAACCTTTTTCTTAACAAAACCTTGTTTCAGCTGAGACCACAATAGACTGGAGAAAAGGTATAGTTTAATTCTGAACATTGTCATATAATTTTTAGTTTTCGAATGATATGTTTGTTTATAGTTTAAACCTCAACATTGTCATGTCTTCTAGTTTGTTTTTAGTTTTTATGAAATCGTTCAGTGTATACTCTAATTACCGGATGGTTTGTGTGTTAAGTCCTAACATTTCCATTTGTTTTAAGAAAAAATTGATGTCCATTAAAAATTGTTTTATAGAATAAAACAGAAATGTATGACTGTACTATGATTTCATCAATAATTATTTCAAAAAGAAAAATAGAAATAATATTTGCATCTTTTGTTAGTGATCTTTGCACAACAAAGTTATAGATTCTAAGAATTCTGGTTTATGCACTGTTTTGTATGTTTTTGTGGTTATTTTGTGTGTTTTTATGTGATTTATTTATGTTCGTTTTATTTTATTTTAGGTTTGCCTCAGTTCATTTAGTCATTTTTACTCGTTTTTGTGTTGTCATGTCATTTCGGTATGATGTGAGACATTCTGTTACTGAGATCCGAGCGTTGTCGAGACTCACGTAGGCCCAACAGACCTAGTCGTCATAGGTTGTCACGCGCAAAGCATGCGCACGAGACTCGCCTGCGCGCCGCGCATGAGAGTCTTGCGTCCGCCCAGCGGCCTGCCAGCCCCTCGCCCGTGAAACACGTCCGCGACCTCGCCAGTGCCTGCTAGTGTCGCGCCTGCCAACCTCGCGCCCGCAAACGCCGATCCGCCCATCTCGCGAGTGTCGCGACTTCTAATGCTCAGCCCGCGCCCACGCCCGCGAATGGCGATCTTCCCAGCTCGCGAGTGTTGCGCCTTCTAGTGCCTTGCCCGCGAGTTCAGCAGGCCGCTCTCGCGAATCGATCCACCAAACTCGCGAGTTCCTATTCACCGCGAGTCCCCCAGCAACAATGCCCAAGAAAACAAAGTCTAAGTTCTTTCTCCAGCTATAGAATTCAGGACCAGTGTGTTTGTTTTCTTTGAGAATTACGAGCAAAGGACTGAAAGATAATTTGAATTCCTGATATCGTGGAAAGATAAATTTTATTTAGTCAAGTTTTCCAATATAATTCTTAAATATTAATCCCTTAACATAATATTTTATAATATTCACTGACACCTCAAAACATTGAATCCCCCAGGCCACGGTGTTATGGACGTCTACAATTCATACTGTCGTAATGGGAGAGTTTTATCTCATTAAATAATATTTCGACAAATCAACACTTAATTAATAGTCGATCCACTTGCCCGTACTAGATAAAAATGGCTACTCCGGTAGTGGAGACCATGATTAGATATACTTTAAGTATAATCTATTACTTGGTACCAAGTCCACTATCAAAATTATACGTCCGTCGATCGACGACCCGTACGCTTTTGAAATAGCTTTCTATTATGATCTCGAAGGAGATTTGTCTTTATGAATTGTGATTAAAATTTTTCCAGTGGTGGAGGAAGGCCCTAGTGCCAAAGCGCAAATATTAACCAGTTCTCTTACAAACATATAATGGAGGCCATGGAATTTTAAATTTATCTTTTTCCATTGAACATTTAATATTTTAATTAAAGAAGATTCTTAAGCATGATCCTATTAATTTTCTTGCACATAAAGCAATTAAATCAATTAAGCACATTCATAATTAAAGGCAATAATTAACAAGAAAATAAAATCCAACTATCATAACCAATAATTACTTTCCAATCCTTCTCGAAAATAAGCAATCCTCGTCCTTATAGAAATGCGTCTTTCATTTTGGACTTAGAATTCCTTTTTCGTCATGACTCTTACTTTCCTTCTTGAACAAACAACTTGAACTGAATCGTTGTGTTCGCCGGAGAAGTCGTCATCGAGTACCACCGCATTCGCCAGTAAAAACGTGCAAGACCTTGCGATGCTCAGTCGGGTGATGCAGTCGCGCTCACGCAAGATGTGTGTCGTGCCCATCTTCCAGCAAGCAAGCATGGTGTGTAGCATCTGGGTCCACGTATCCTTATCTTTGTCGCTGCCGTTGTCACCCGTACTCTTGTCGACCCGGCTTTGTGCTTGTCAGTCGCTCATGTATCACAACGCTCGCGCCTGCCAGCATACTGTCAGTGAGCGTGCCCGCGTGTGAACGGTACCACGTGTGTCTTCGACAGCAAGTTCACGGGTGGCCTGCCTCGTCTCGACAGGATTGTTCAAGTCCGTCTGATAAATTTAAATAATATGACCTATAATCCACTTAGGGATCATACATAAATGATCTAGTAAAGCAATTAAACTATGCGATGTCCTAACGCACGAATAATCTATTACATTCACCAACCCAAAAATTCTCGACATGTTTGAGGCTTATAAAACATACATGAGTTAAAACATACAATCGTGCCACAAAAGTTGGATTTTAAGAACACATGCAAACAATTTATTTGCAATTCTAATCTACTATGTGTTGCACATGTACACAAATAATTCACGTATGCACATAAGTCCTAATTTGAACAGTGCGCAAAGATGAATTAAGCATGGGCTCTGATAACAGTTGTTGGGTTCTATGAGGAACGTCTTCGATATGCACATCTGAACTTAACGTATTAAATCCTAACGCAGCTGAATCTATAAGTATGATTAGGACTTCAGGTTTAAAAATTTTTCGACTCTGAGACGCTGTAGATTTTCGCTGTAGGAGATCATCTGATCCACAAAGTCCGTTGCGCTGTCGGATATGGCATCGTCGGTTAATCGTCGGTCGCGCCAAAATCAGTCGGAAGCTGGTCGTGGATCACCGTCGTTGGCGCCAATTGGGTCACGCGAGTCTGTCGGGTGCTGGCACGTCGCACGTCGAGCGCTGGAACATGTCTCTCTGAGGAACATCATGTTATGCATGTTCTAGAAAGCAGGTCTTGGCCATGAATATGACGTAGCGAAAGCGTAAACGACAGGTAGAATCGAGAGAAAACTATCAATCTATTTTATTTCAATCACAATTAAATTGCCTCAAAACAATATAAGACAAGTCTTTATATAGAACTTCTAACCCTATGTAAATATTGTATCCAATAAGTAAAGGACTAATAAAATATATAAGTTTCTTTACAAATTTAGGATGTCTTTAATAAATATTAAAATAAAAGAAATAAATAAATAAATAAAAAGAAAAAAATAAGTAAACAAACGATGCTAAATGATCATGTTTGTCCAAAAAGGCCAATGGAATCTCCTCTCCATCATTCTCCCCATCCTGAAAAGGGTTCTCCCTCGAATCTTGCGCAATCTCGTCTCTAAAATCTCGATCGGACAAATTTTACAGACCGATATACTCACAGAAAATCTATCCATTGTCAAGACGACCACACATAATTAACTACCCCAAACGCGACATGGCAACGACACACATCCATAAGTCGCTTGTAAGATGCATTAGTAGCCTCCGTTTAAAAACTGACCAACCAGTTTGATTCTTTCTTTTTCAACCCATTTTTTAGCCAATTTAGCCGTAAGAATCAACTCTTGCACTCCTTGACGCCTACAGATCTTATGAGCCCCAATAAATGGCATCTAAGCCAAACGGTCACCGTGGGGTCTGATAGATGCCACATATAGCCTTGTTTAGATAATGGCGTTTTGGCCAATTTTTGGCATTTTGACCAAAATTAGCTTGTTTGACAATTTGACCGATTAAAACTACAAACAAGGAACTCATAATTTGTCCAGTTTGTGAATCAATTATTTATATTTAACAAGGAACTCATAATATGATCTTTCTGTTCGACACAACAAACCATATTATTTATAATGTAAAATAAAGGAACTTATGCTCGCGTAAATAAAAAACTACAAACACCTATACTTGACTAAAACATAATTCTCATTCAAAATGGTATTATCAGAAGCTGATAGCGGAGCTTTTATAGTATACCCTAACAATGCATAAGGACAAAGGAGAGCAACTGCCACATCAAGCAATGGGAGTACTATTACCTATTTATGGATAGTTTTTATCCTCTTTTCAAATTCTATTTTTACCTATACCAGTTGTCCCTATTTTGGATCTTTCATTCTTAGTGTATAAGAAGAATAGACCAGTTTGTAAACACTACCAATCAAGAAACATAATGAGTAATAGAGTCTGATATTGCAACTTTACTTATGCAGCCTTTCTGATCATACTCTTCTTAGCACGTTGATCAGTAAAACTTGTTATAGTATCAGAGCATCAAACCGATCGGGTGAGCTCTATATCCATAGTCGATTATTTTTATTTTGTTTTTTTTATCTGTTTCTTATCCATGTCTTCCACTTCAGTTTTATCCACCAATCAAAAACAGAACCAACTCTTATTCCCTCAAATCCAACACATTTCTTAAGAATTAAATGAAAACAACTACTTAGTTTAGCAACATCGAGTTCTTGTTTCCATCAAAGGATATGATTTGTTTCACTTTATCTTTGCTTACCAAAAGATCGCAAGATAATTCACGCAGGAAAGCTCGAGTGAAGTTCTCTTCAACCCAGATTACTCTTTATGGGTGAGACAAGATCAAATCTTGGCCTCTTAGCTCCTATCTTCCTTAACTGAGCCTATCCTGGTGACAAAAGTTGGCCTGACAACCTCGACAGAGATCTAGAGAACCTTGAGCTTGGATTTTCTAGTCAGTCCAAAGCAAGGGTCCTGCAATACAAGTTAAAATTGCAGACAATGAAGAAATGAGGCTCCAATATGAGGGTTTATCTCAACCAAGTTAAATTCTGTTGTGCTATCTTAGCTGCAGCTAGTCAAAGAATCTCTGAGGAACAGCAGGTTGTGCATGTTCTAGAAAGCAGGTCTTGGCCATGAATATGACGTAGCGAAAGCGTAAACGATAGGTATTATCAAGAGAAAACTATCAATCTATTTTATTTCAATCAAAATTAAATTGCGTCAAAACAATATAAGAGAAGTCTTTATATAGAACTTCTAACCCTATGTAAATATTGTATCCAATAAGTAAAGGACTCTAATAAAATATATAAGTTTCTTTACAAATTTAGGATGTCTTTAATAAATACTAAAAATAAAAGGAATAACTAAATAAAAAAAAAGGAAAAAATAAGTAAACAAACGATGCTAAACGATCATGTTTGTCCAAAAGGGCCAATGCAATCTCTTCTCATCATTCTCCCCATCCCCAAAAGGGTTCGCCCTCGAATATTGCGCAATCTCATCTCTGAAATCTCGATCGGACCAATTTTACAGACGGATATACTCACAGAAAATCTATCCATTGTCAAAACGACCACACATAATTGACTACCTCAAACGGGACATGGCAACGACACACATCCATAAGTCGCTTGTAAGATGCATTAGTAGCCTCCGTTGAAAAACTGATCAACCAGTTTGATTCTTTCTTTTTCAACCCATTTTTTTTTAGCCAATTTAGCCGTAAAAATCAACTCTTGTACACTCCTTCACTCCTACAGATCTTACGAGCCCCAATAAATGGCATATCAGCCAAACAGTCACCGTGGAGTCTGATAGATGCCACATATAATATTCTATCACCCCGCTCCAAAATATCCATATAAAATCTAAGATAATTCAGCTGATTAAAATAGGATCCAAAATTATAGACAACATTATGAATCAAATTTATCCCACTCTTCCTGTCAATAACGAAAAAAAAACGTTCATCCATGACAGATAATGCAACAGACAAGGCTCAAACACCAAGAGACGCGTCTACACTTGAATTGACATGTCTTAATTCTTACAAGATGTGTCTTCCCATTTAATGCTTTGAAAAAATGTCTCGTGCCCATATGATGTAATTGGCATGTGATCGGCAATGCACTTTTATGCTGACATGGATTTGGGTCATAGCATTATAGGCGGCTCAAGTAATCTCTCCCACCTAGAAACCTGAGAGCCTCTATGTTGTACCTAATGATATCTGATCACAAAAGAGAACGTGCCCCGTATACAAATCTCCTCCCAAACAGACATAGAAGGCCCAGAACACGGAAATCATCCCACTGACGGCCCAAGCAATCACCATTGGGTTTTTTATCGCCCAACCGACATTCTGATTGGTCGCGGATGTTTCTACGACAAGACTGGTCACTTCTATCGTCTGAACACATGCCCGAGATGTCCCATCAACTTTCTAATGAGAACATGCGGCACCATCCTACACTCCTATATGGCACTCCTCATTGAATGCACCGACACTTTTTTTATGTATAAATACTGGCCCTCAAGCCCAAAAAAAAAAAAAAAGTAAGCCAACTCAGACAAATCCTTCAAAGATCATAACGATCAATATTACTCTTTTTCACGCTATTACATATCTGGTCTCTTGAAGATCACACAAAAACATTCAATTGTATCTATCATACAAACTTTCTAATGAAACTTTGGGAAAACTATCTCCTTGCATGTTGTCACAGCCGATCGGCAATTTCGGTGTTTTGTTTCTTTTCTACGCATGGTTATTTTGTTGTGTACTAAAACACACCATAATTATATTGTAATCCTCAACCAAACCGCCTTAAAAATACTTATTGTAACCGTTGGTGACCTACAACCAACAAACAAACAAAAAATTTGGCATTTAGCGAAATAAAAATGCATTTTGGTTCGTTATAGTATGACGAATCGCCTAACGATTAAGTTGCCTCATACAAGAATTTGTAACATCCTATTGTATTATTGTAATGGAGCTTAAGTTTTGAAATTAGAATATTTAATATTAATTAGAAAATCACCATTAAAAATATACCATATGTAACTACTTTTTAGTATTATTCTAAAAATCGGCCTAGGCGACGCCACAAGCATTAGACGATGTTCGGCCGCCTCCGATTTGCACAAATCGATCGAAAAAATCGACTAGGCGGTTATGCAGTCCTAGGCGATCCTAGGCAGACTTGGCAGGCTTGGCGGCCAGGCAGACCTAGGCGCTCCTAGACGGGCTCGGCGGCAATTTTTCAGTTTTTTTATTTTTTAATACTAATTACATTATTTTGTTCGCATGTTTTATGTAAAATATATTAATAATATTATTTGTACTTAAGTATGTGGATTTATTATAAGTTGAGATAGTTTTATTTTGTAGGTAGTTAAAATAAATAAAAAATAAGGTGTTTAATATTGATTTTTATGCCCCGACTAGGCGCCGTCTAGGTGCTCTAGGTGCTGGTCGAGCACCTAGCGGGCACCTTGCGACTTTTAGAACACTGCTTTTTAGTCCGCACAATATTTTATAAAATGATTGTTTCTTTTACAGATATATCGATAGATAGAAGTAACGTCATACAATTAAATCCATACTCCCTATGCACCCATTGGTAGTGCGCCCTGCATTTGCTACCGTGTCGCTCACTATGGCTTGTCCACCTGCCGCCTTGCCTAGCGCCATGGGCAGTGCACGCGCTTTGCACGCCACACGCTTGTCCAGACCGCTGCCAACACCCAGTCTTTTTTCCACCTTTCCTATCCGAACATTTTCACCTTTCCTATCTGAACAATTTTTCCGCTACCCTTCCAGATTTGATCATTGTAGGGAGCTCCTCATGTCTCCTTTCTAATTTACAGTTTCATTTCTCACAAATAAAGAACTTAAAAAAATTCAAAATTATTTTAAGGTAAATGATAAATTGATTATAATTTAATGAAGAAGAAGATAAGTTTTCGTAGCTCAAAATTAAACTTATATAACTCAAAAGTGGTTAGAATGGAAAACTATAAATGTGAGAACGACCACTATCATCCCTACAATCTATAATTCATTTGTAGGTGATGCAAAACAATACAAAGGGCATGCATAGCAAATTGTATGCACACAAACCAGAGATGAAATAACTTCACGTAGATAAAGGTAGATAACAGTAATCAAATAAACTGTAAATGAATTCCCAAACTGCTAAAAGTTCTCCAAACTGGGCTTCGAAGACAATCCGTACTATATACACTCACATACCAAGAGCAGTCGAAGCACGGTGGCACACACCAAAGGTCACAATACCTTGACAATCAAGATAATATTTTTGAGAGCAATATAAGAGTCCAGCTCGGCTGCATTCTCACCTACTGTTGTTTTCCTTCGAATCGGTTAGTTCCGCCGGATCAGCTGTCAGGGCGCACATTCCGAGTCGGCATAATTTTACAACGCTTAGAAAGGCCAATCACACACGAAGTACCAAACAAGAAAACTATCATATAGGTTTTTTCGTTTTTCTTTCTTTCTTTTTTTTTTCTGAAATTAGTACAACAGGGGATATAATATAAAGCCACAGCACGCTACCCGTTTCTCTTTTCTCCGACATGTGCTACCCACCATCCCCCGACAACTTTCCCACGCTGCACAAACAGCTACTACTACACTTTATACGCCCAAACAACACACATACGACATTAAAAACAATAAACGAAAACACTAGCTTTAAGGAGACGTTTTCCAGTCAAACTGTAGGTTACTAAAACCGTTGACAGCCCCAAGACCAGCAAGCAACTGGCTGTTCATATCCTGCTGCTGTGAATTCATCATCCCCTGTTCCCGACCTATCCCCATCCGCCCGTTAACAGATAACGAGTTATTCCCGAGGGCTGCTCGAATCCCGTTGACCATGCCCGACTGGCCCAGCCCATTCTGCATACCCCCAAAGCCCGACATCCCCATACCACCATTACTCACGCCAGTCCCCATGAGAATATTGCCGCCGTTCATACCGCCAGCGTGAGCACCCGATGACAAAACTCCATTCACATTCTTCATGTCACCACCCATTGAACCCAACCCCACCATGCTCCCACCACCCCCGCCAACTTGCGATGACATCATCATGTCTTGTATGATTTTCTGCACCGAGCTCTGGGGGTCATTTGTGTCCGCATCATTCGCAAGAGTGTTCTGTTGCCCTGTTATATTAGGTGAATTTACCGTGCTTGCATGATGAGGTCCCGGCACAGAATTATGAGATGTAGGCTGTGGATTATGGTTGCTATTATTGTTATTGTTATTGGATGTGGATGGAGTTGGGGACTGGAAGGGGGATTGAGGAGGGTTTGCCTGTGGCATGGTGTTAGATGAGCCACTGGGGGACGTCATCTGCATGGTGCTTCCCCCATAAGAGGCATTCGGGCCGGACATCGGGTTTTGGGCGGGCCGGGAGTTCATTGAGTTCTGATGGAGCAGATTGGCGATGGTTTCAGTAGGAGTCGTGGGCCCAGGGTTGATGGTGTTATTAGCGCTTGTGGAAGGAAGTTGCATTGGTGTGGGCTGGATGGGGTTACTATTTGAGTTTTGGCCCATCGCTTGCTGCTGCTGCTGCTGTAGCTGGGCCTCGAGTTGTTGACTTTGACCTTGACTTTGACCTTGACCTTGAAATGCGGATGATGGGTTTGATCTTCGAGGAAACTTCAACAAGCTCTCTAGGGTGGGAAAAAAAATTGAAAGCGAAAAAATAACAACATTATCGGTGGATGGTAACACGTGATATTATATTTGCACGCAAATAAAATGGCTAATTATACATTGAGAATATTAAGATCAGGACATTCATGACGCTGTTTTTTAGAATTGAGGGATATGAATTTCATATCGGTAACGGTGCGATTGGAAATGTCATAATGGTAAAATAGTGATGCATTGATTTTCCAAAACGTTGAGAAGTGTTCTGCGAGTGTGAATGGATATGGGAGAAAGTAATAGAGTAAAAACAGTGATGCATTGATTTTCCAAAAAGAACTGAGTTTTGCGAGTGTGAATGGATATGACATGGAAGTAAAAAGAGAAACAATGATTGTGCATGATTTAGCAGGCAGTTGTAACATGTGAGTGAATAGTGATAAATAGGGGAAAGTGTGCACAAATAATCATGATTTATATTTAAAACGATATGGAGTGATTGGTCGGAGAAAAAAATTAGTGCGTGAATAGGGTAATTTCAAATTTTTTTAGGTAAAGCTCTCATGAAATTTCACTAGGTAAAATTTCTTAAAGAGAATAGTATTCAAACGCATCCTTAGTCCTATTAAACAAACAAATCAGTTAAAAAGAACAAATCAGGTAGAAAAGAACAAATAGTATTCAAACTGCCTCACTTTCCAAATTAAACAAACAAATCAGGTAAAAAGAACTGCGAGAAAAACCAAAACTCACCCATAGGACCTGAACCAGTTTCACGGCTATAATCAATAAGATCTTTCATGCTGTTCACCACTTCCGATATCTGCAAGGTTAACAGTGACATTCAAGACACATTATCATCCATCACTAGAAAACGATGACAAAAAACCATTCATTACATTGGAAGCTAGCAAGTTAGTGATGGAAAAAAAAAATTGTGGCAACTGCAGTTAGTAGCACCACACATCAACAAGCAAACACGAAAAAATCTGGATTTTACTCGATGTGATAAACCAGAATCGGAATGCAGCACATTAACCTTCATCAAGGTTCAATATAAAGAAGTAAAATGCCAATTTTCAATGGAATGTGCATTGACATGGAGGTCATCCTTTAAAATTAACAAAAGAAGTATGCCCAACTACTGCTTTTACAACTCAATCTCAATCAGTGGGTGATTTTTCCAGGTAATTCCACTAAGAGCACCTGAAACTTGTGTTTGACACGTGAACTAAATCTACATGGCAGGAAGAAATAAGATTGTACCTGCAGGCATCTGACATATCTCTTTGTATATCCCAAATCATTTACCAGCGGAACTTCCAAGGCTTTGGCCAGCTGACGGGCTGAAGCAACAAACCTAAAACCCACGAAAAAATAAAATAAAAAGGCAGTTGATTATACAATTAATTCAAAACAACAAAATTTCTGTAACTCGTTTGAGCTGCAGCTTCTTCTGATCATTAATAAAGATCCTTTTGTTAGCACAAAAAAAGCTGCTAGGAAATCCAAGAAAATATACAATTTAGTTATCCAACACTAGTATCATGTTTATGTAAAATAAAGCTAGTGAAACAATATGAATAACAAGCTGGCAAAAGTAGTCTAGTCTAGTTGATTGCAGTGCCAAGCTTTGACAAACACTATTTCTTCACTATTGCACTTGTGATGCTACAGGTCCAGAAATTAGAAACAAAAAATGCAGAGAGAGCATTTTGCAACCATATGTGACAAGTTGGACCAATCCATATGTAATGGTTTTGCATTTACCAAAGTACAAGTCAGGTTTGGATAGTCCGACATATAAATTATAAGTTTTCACCAAGTACAAATTCCCTTTGCAATCCTACCAAGACGACTTGTCTTCCATACGCTGAAAATTATAAAGCGTCAATATTCTAGTAACTCAATTTCATAGTATACATAAGAGGTGTAAATTATGCAGAACTTGCTTTGGTATCACCTGGTAAGATTTTAATATTTGCTTCGTGCAGATCACATGTATGTAGGACAGAAGATTTAACAAATCAAATCCATATTTATATAGTGACCAGTCTAAATTACAATAATTGATATTGTGTCAGGAGGGAAATTTATTTTTTCTATATTTGGCATATTATTTCTTAGGAAATTTCATAAATAAAAAATTAATAATTTTTCATTTCGACAATGGTTGATATCCATTAATTATGCGTTGACTTAAATAGAATTATTGACTGGTAACATATATTTTCAATAAGATCTTAAAGTAATTACATAATTATTTGTTGACACAATTAAATGAATTCATTCATTATAATTTTGATAAGTTATTAAGGTGCTTGGATACAAGTTATCCAATCACTTTTTTTTTTTAATTTTAAAGACAAAATCCAATACAAATTTAACTCAAACCAACTCTCTCAATATTATATGTATAATTATATCAATCAACCATCCTCACATCTTACATAGAATCAACTATATTTTACTATTCACCCACTTAATTTTAACTACTCATCATTCCAATCACCTCTCTCATACTTTTTCATCAAATCAACTTTAATCATTTTATTTTAAATACTATTTTAATACAAACTCAAAATCCCACTCGAACCTAACTCAACCAACTTGTTCAAAATTAACTTTGGGTATGCAACAAATACAATCAAACCAAAATAACTTATATCAAACCACACCCTAATTTAATTATAAAATTATTCTATGGTTGTAGATATTGCTTTATTTAATTGCGGTTACCGATCAAAAGCATTTAAGCTATAATAAGAATAATCAAAATAAGTATGTTCAAATCATACTAATTAAATTGATTTATTTAAAATACTAAAAAAATAGATAAAATACATGGTCGATTTTATATTACATGATTTGGAATGAAAAAAAAAAAACAAAAAAAAAAACTATAAAGTAAATCTACAATATGAATATATCATTTGTATTATAATGATTTTGACGAATTAAAATAACATGTTAATATAATTAGTATTTTAATAGTCAGATAAAAACAATTATTATATATTTCACATGAAAAATGTATATATACATCAAATACACTAATCAATTTGTAAAGAAGTTATAATTCTAATTATATATTCTATATTATATATTTATATAATAGACCAATCTATATCGCCATAATTAACATGGTTTAGGAAGGAAATTTTTTTTATTTGTACTTGGCATATAATTAGCTTTTATTTCTTAGAAAAAATCATAAATAAAAAATTAATTATTTTTTATTAAGTTAATGGTTAATATTCATTAGACATGTGTTAAGTTAAATACAATAATTGACTATTATTGGCTGATAACATACATATTCAATAAGATCTTAAAATAATTATACACAAAAATGAACTTATTCATTGTATTTTGATAAGTGATTAAATTATTTATATTAAATTATATTGATGCACATATTGATTTTTTTAATTATGGTCACTGATGAGAAGCACTCTAAAATAATATAATTAAACTATCCAGAAATGTTATGCTCGAATCATATTAACTAAATGAGAGAATTAAAATATTAATAAAATTTAATCAAATATATGGTTAACTTTATAGTATATGATTTTCCAAATAAAACAAAAAACTAAAAAAACTAAATCTACATACAAACATATAATTTTTATTAATAATGATATTGATGAATTAAAATAATACGTTAATATAATTAGTATTTTGATAGTCAGATAAAATCAATACTTAAAAATTTCACATGAAAAAAATTGTCAATTTACATTAAAAAAATATTCAATTTGTAAGAAAGTTATAATTCTAAGTATATATATTTTCAAATAAAAATAGGTAAATAAATACTATAATCAAGTAAAATTATGTAATTTTGGTAATAATTGAAATTTATAATATATTTAAATATTTAAATTGTAAATTAATTAAATCATTATATATATTAAAAAAATAAAATAAAGAAATAAATATGAAGAAAAAGGCTAAAAAAATAAAATATATATATATATATATATATATATTTATGAAAAATATGTGCTGCATAACCGAATAAGTTTATTAAAAATTAAAGTTCAATTAGCAAATGGATAATATGTCATGCACTTAAAATTATACTAAACGAAGAGCTAAACTTTGGACAATTATCGAACAATATGCAAATTATGGGTTGTTAAAAATTTATAAGACTAAGGAAATCGATAATTATAAGTACATGCAAGTAATATGTATACAAATATCATATTAAAATCTTAGGCATTTATAATATTTTATAAACTTATAAATAATAACATTCATATAATAAATAGTCAAGTACAAACCTTTAAATAAATCAAAGATATAAAAATAAAAAAAAATATATTTAAGCAAGTTCATAGTATTACTGCTTGATATAGTATATCGAATAGACTCGACATGTTTTCTTAACTAATTTATTGAATAATATATGTTTTATACCATATCTCGTGCGATGCACTAGTATCAAACTAGCACTTTCAATTGAAAACACTGTTTCCATTTCAAGAGAAGGAAAAAAGAGCAACTTCCTACTAAATGAATATAAATTGTACAACGCAAAAAGACAGATTTATATGAAAACGAAGCGATCAAACTCACATATTGCAATTGTTTTGTAGCTCCGAGACATTGATATTGGATGATGTGTTCTGGGTAGCCGCCTGGTATTTCTGGGCAGCATTGCCAAGTTGACCAACCTGCATTATGTTCCAGACCAGTCACAAAAGCACACATCATTCATGCTTAAAACTCCTAACACCAGTAAGACTATGCATACATGAAAATTATGCATATGAAAAACAACAATACAATAAACTTAGGCCTCAAATCAACCTGAGGAATTAGTAATCTTCTAGGAATAAGCTCATCATGGCGTCGAGCACAAAACTCCCACGAGCATATCTGATGAGATAATCCACACACAAAAAGTGAAACAGCAGGTCTAGAAGACTAAAAAACAAAAAGTGTATCTGTTGTTATCTTATTCCACATTAACCTTGAGATCAGGCGAGAATACAATCCGAAGCTGACCATCACGAACCACACGGAGCTGCTCAAAGACACTCTCCTGTATTGCTTTTGCATAGTCCAAAACAATTTGCCCGGAGGAATTCTGATACTCCCGTGGCATATCAACATAGAGCAACTCTTCTATAGTTCCACTTTCGTATTTTATTTTGAAGAGTCTGGCCAGAACCTCAACAGTTGCCTCTACAAAGACAAAAATATTATGGTCGAATGCTTTTGGTATCTTCTTTCATTCAAATGCTTTTGGTATCTTTCTCCTTTCATTCTTAAATTTAAATTTCTATGGCAGGACCTTGAGGCAAGGATGGTGGACGTAAATCGAATCATAGAAGTTGATAACAAAAAATTGTCGCCAAATAAGCTAGCAAAACACCTGGCGGACAAGTAACTAAAAAGAGGAGAAAGGAATGATAGATAATGTTACATAACAGAGAAAGAAACACACCAAAACCACGGCCAGGCTTGCGGTTGCAAATTTCACAATGCCACACATCCTGCATATAACCAGTGAAACAAACACATTTACACAAATCTGTAAAAACATTAAAGTGAACAATGAATCTTAACTTGTTTTTCAACAATGGAGATGCAACTTTGAGGTATTATAAAGTTTCTTATTAAGCACGAAACAATATGGTTAAATCAAAATGTTTTGGCATATATTGCTCAACAAACCTGAGGGAAAACTCCAGTAGTTTGGCGACCACTTCCATACATCGAAACACACCATTTCTTCTTCGCATTGGGCGCAAAATACTCAGCAACAAATTTTCTCCAGAATTCAATATTGTTGTCCTGTACAACAACAGACCATACAATTGCACTAATTCCACTTCAGGTCATTTTCTCAAACAATGCATTACCATAACAGAAGAACAACTCACTTCAGGTCTGTGTTGTTGTTGATACATGTAATGCGTCAGCCTTCTTGCGCACATCCCGGGCTCATAGACTGGTTTCACGGGAGACCTAATTGACAAGTTCTGCTGTTGAAACTGCTGCTGCTGCTGTTGTTGTATTGGGGACCTTTGCTGAGGCATAGCTTTCAAAAGCTGCTGCTGTTGTTGCATCTGAATGAGCCTCTGCTGATGCAAAATCTGAGCTGCAGCTGCCTGAGACGACTGCCTGAGCAGCTGCTGTTGCTGCTGCTGCAAGAACAAAGACGGGTCCGAATGCTGGGGCTCCAATTTCACGGGACCCAAACCTCTCATGCTCTGTATCTGCTGTGCTTCCATTTTCACAGGACCCATACCCATGCTCTGCATCTGCTGCGCTTCCATTTTAACAGAACCCATACTCCTCAGAGCCTGCAATTGCTGCTGTGACGCTTGCTCACTGCCTGCCGATTGCTGCTCGATCTTCACAGACCCCAAACCGGGTCTCATCCCCTGAAACTGCTGTTGCTGTTGCTGGGAATTCCCGGGAGGATGAAACTGCTGCTGATTGACATTATTATTATGTTGGAAATTCTGTGGGTTGAGCTGCTGTTGAGCCTGTTGTTGCTGGTCGGCCGTCAACATCCCAGATGTGTTTGGGAACTGCTGCTGATGCCCCTGAACCTGACCGGACGAGTTCTGACTGGCTGTCACAGGTGGAGAGAGATAGGAAGAAGACGGGGCAGTGAAACCCATACCGTTCCCAATGCCCGAGTGTGGGGCAGGCTCGGGCCCGCCGTCGACAAGCCCGCGCTGAGAGGTCCCCGCACCCCCATTACCGAACGACTGGTGTAACAGAGATGAAACGTTGTTATTGCCGAGCATATTCAGGTTACCGAACTGGTTGCGTGGGGAAACTAACGAGGGGAATGCATTCTGTGAAGGCATCCCAGCCCCCTGTCCGCCCAAAAGCCCGGAACTCGATCTCAACAGGGATGGTGGGACGTGCTGGGCTCCGCCAAGCGGGTTGGGAGGCCCTTGTGGCACCATTTGTTTTGCTGAAAACGGACACAGCTCTAGTCTATGCAATACTGTGACTCACAACCAATGATTCACAGATATAAATATGAACATTTATTTTAGACCCCAACCCCTAAAATGCAAAAGAAAAAAAAAAAA